>JAEQML010078919.1:0-12216 GCA_016904865.1 Pissodes strobi | reverse complement strand
GAACGATTATTTCTGAACTGGGGTGATCAACCTGTATTGAGTCAAAAATGGTAGCTAGTGTTGAAAAAAAGCTTTGGTAGGCTCTGTCGCTCGGAGGGCGATAGAGACAACATATAAACTTGGTTAATCCCTTGGCGGTGAACTTGAGCCACATGACGTCAAGGTTGTTCGGTTCGAGTGTTTCCTCTCGGTGGCATGAAAGGTCGCTTCGGACAAAAAGGCATATTCCGAACTTATGTCTAAATCGGGTATGTAAGTCGTAACCAGGATAAGGGTAGTTCACTGTTGTTGTTGTAGAACATACTTGTCTTTCTGTAAGGGCTAGTATGTGTGGTCTATTTGCCTGTAGATGTTGGTGTACCGAATTTATGTTTGTATTTAGGCCTCTTATGTTGCAGAAATCAATTCTAAATTGGGATAAAGAAAATAAACGTTGCAGATTAGTAAACCTCGTGATAAGAAAAGTTCTATAACAATTTTCCGTACAAAAATCGGGAAAAACGAGAAAATCGAGGTTAAATTGAAACATGCAGCAAATCGCAAAAAAATGCCACTATTTTCAATATTTGGACAATTTTACGAGTTGCTTTTGATGCAGTTTGGGAAATTTGAAGGAATATGTTTTACAATATTTTGACATGACATTTAGGTTAAAATATGTAGATTTATACATTTAATTACCTGAAATATTATTAAAACGGTTTGAAGGTGGAAAAATGGGTCAGCATGCAAAAATGGTGTTGGTACTTTTAACATAATGCGCACAGTTTTTGTAGTAAATAAGTAGATTTATTTATTTTCAAATTATTGGAAGATGGAAAAATGAGCAAAAGGATCGAAGAATTTCAGTATTTTTCAAGCAGCGGTTTTTGCTGATCTTATGAGAGATTGTCCAGTTAAGATTTTACCTTTAAACATCGAAGTTATGGTAAGTAATTTCAGAATATATAACAGAAAAATACTTCCATTTCATAATAATAATCTCGCATTGTTGAAGCAAACACCGTTTTTTATGTATTTTTTCAACTAATAATACATTTGCAATTTTTCATGTTTCAACAATGATATTACATCTATAAGACTTGGTTAGTAAAGTTTAAGCAATTGCCACTGGTGCGCATGATCGTTCACCTCCTCCCCCTCCATGAAAATTATGATTTTGTGGCTGAGCTTCGAAGTCATTTGTTGCTAAAAGGCTATCTCTGGGATATGACTGAATTTGAAGGTAATCAATTGGACCCAATTCCTAGAAATTCGATGGGTGCTCCAAGGCTTCAAAAAAAAACTGACAGTTTCCTATTCCCAATATAAATAATAAGAGGTTTACCTCAACTTAATATATTAATAACACCCATCTTTAAATAGG
Source organism: Pissodes strobi (assembly GCA_016904865.1). NCBI lineage: Eukaryota > Metazoa > Arthropoda > Insecta > Coleoptera > Curculionidae > Pissodes > Pissodes strobi. The sequence goes on along the minus strand of JAEQML010078919.1, from coordinate 10,850 downwards.
TTAGTTTAAATATTCAAAATATATTGAAACATACAGTTTCATATCCAAAGGTCTTGCTAGGTTTCTTTTTAAATTACATTTATATCCCCCCCCCCCCCCCCAAAGTCATCTTGAATTTTAAAATATCTTGTCCTTCCATATTCATATTTCTTAAATTCATCACAACAAGAATTTGACCTTATTTCATCGAAAAACCAATTCCTCAGGACTGATTTTACCACTAGGTCCAGACTTAGGTGCGCGCAATATCAGGAGACGCACGTTAAAAAAATATTTGTTATAATATCAAAGGAAATTTGTTTATGATGTGTTAAGAGGGGACCGCAAACTTTAAATCCAGCCTTGCCCAAAAGGTACCGAAAATGTAGATTTCTCTAAGCTAAGAAAATGTTGGATTTTGGGCCTCATCGCAAAAAAATAGCAGTCTTTAATGCCAAAATAATTTAAAAGTGGAATAACTTTTGAAGGGAAAAATGTTGGAGGGAAAAACCCGAGTGGTTTAAGATTTTACGACGGGTTGCTAAATGTGTCTATTATAAACAACTTTTCAGTCCTTTCTCATGAAAAAGCAAGAGACGATAATAGAGCATGTGAAGTCCAAACAACTTATTCAGTATTCACTATACTATTTATGCATAGGCATTTTCGCCTTCTATCAGACGTAATTAGAAAACACAATAGCAGAAGCATATAACACATACATAATTTATGATTCAAATTTTAAAATCGTTCTACCTTGATCTCTGAGTATAGCTTTTTAACAATACCACCACGTCCTTAGGCAATTAAATATTTCAAACCAATGATAAAATTTGTAATGCTTTTGAATATGTTGTTTTTTTACGTGTTATTATTTCTTTAGTAATAAAATGTTTGAGACTACGTGCAACATTGTAGAGCAAGCACACGCCCTGTTCTAAGTCGTCTAGAAAATACTTCTCTTGGCACTGTACAATTTTAATTAGAAAAATGAAGCAAACAAATTACCGGCTCGCTACTAATGGGTATTTCGCAGGAATCTAAAGTATCCGAGTTGTAAATCCATGGAAGATAAATTCGTGACACCGCCGCTCTTTCAAATGAATTACAGAAATACTTTCTTTGACAGAAGGTGTCTTGTTGCTGGGCGGCCTACATTTTATAAATATGCATCGGCTATGCCACGCTGTGCCGCTCGGTTAGCGTTTTATTGCATTTTTGCAACGTGCAATACTGATGTCTTGCATTCCAGTGGCGTAGAATGAAGAGGAATTTCTACTTATCGATTTACACACATACCTCAAATAAGAATTCAAATATTTAACTTATGCATCATGAGGCATGAGAAACTTCGTTACATCAAGTAACATTTCTGGCATAGCTATAAACCGACGTATCGGCCGCTCGATATGCCAACACTGTCAGGCATGCCGCGTGTCTTATAGGTGATCGCCTAATTGACATGCTTCATTAACCTGTGAGGTCAACCCGACTGACCGCATAAATTTGTCTGAAATTTCACTACGGCTTAATTTAAATTTGGACGAATTCCATCCAGAGTTTACGACATTATAAAATAGAGTGTGGGTGTTAACGAGTGATAATCACCACGTTGTTGTTATAAAAACGAGATTTAGGCGAACGAAGCAGGATATACAGAAGAATTACGCTGTGAAACATTAATAATATGTATTATAAAATATAAGGGCAATTTTTAAATATAATACCCATCTAAGTATGGCCAACGACCAAGTATGATAATGGCCTGCTGACATTCTCCACCTTCAAAAGCGATGACATCATCTGTCACCACTCAAATGTCAAAAATCTTCTCTGTCATTGTAACTCACATGGACTAAATAATTTTATAGATTAATGTAGAAAAGAATAACGAGTATTCAGCCAAATGGATTTATTAAAATATATAATAATTGTTTTGTATCCAAGGTTTCGGACGAGTACCGTGACCTTCGTCAGGACTAATAATGATAATGTATACTATATAACAAATTTGTTTTAACTTACAATCAAAACTAGTTAAAAATTTGCGAAAAAGTGGTAATATACTAGAATAGCCTTATAGATCTATATAAAAAAAATTTCAAAGTCAAAGTACAGATGGCAAATGACAGCTGACAGATCAAAATTAACCTAACACAATAAATGACGTAGTTCACGTGGATGAGAGTGACATATGACGTTAATGCTATAGTTGACAGATGATAGGTAAAAACGAGTTGACAGATGATAGGTAAAAACGAGTAGACATTTTGACAATGATATTAGTCCAAGTGAACTATGCCATTTTCGATGGCATCATTTTTTGTCACCGGTCAATTGTCATTGTCACTCACATGGACTAAATCATTTTATAGATTGAGTTAAAGTTGTGTCTACGTGTGCTACGTTATTTTATGCATTATCATATGTCAACTATCAGAAGCTATGCTATTTTACAGCATCAAAAATCAAATTCAATATCCTTCTGTATCAATTCAAGGTACAAATGTGAGCACAGATGGTCGAGTAGATTGTAAATGCTTTAAAATGGCAGAGCAAACGTGGATGAAAATGCTAGATGGCAAATGACAGTTGACAGATCAAAATTAACCTAACATATTAAATGACGTAGTTCACGTGGATGAGAGTGACATATGACCTTGATGCTAGTTGACAGATGATGTTATCAAAAAATACGGCACACATTTTGGTGATTAAATTAGTCCAGGTGGACTATGCCATTTTCGATCAACTGTTACAAAGGCTCTATGTCACTGTCATTTACATAAAATAAATTATTTTATAGGTTAAGTTAAAGTTCTGTCTACGTCTACTACGTTATTGTATATATTAAGCTACACTTTGTATGTCAAATTTATTTGTCAAAAACGTCATGCATGTATTGTCCTAATTTACAGCATCTACAATCAGATTCAATATTCTTCTTTGCTGCTCTGAAATAGCAAAGTACACGTGGATGAAAATTTTAAATGCAGATGGCAAAGGATAGTTGACAGATCAAAATTAGCCTAACTTATCAAATAACGTAGTTTATGTGGATGAGAGTGACATATGACGTTTATGATAGTTGACAGATGATGATAAAACGAGTAGACATTTAAGCCGCGTTCGTTTTTCTCATCTTTTTCCTCGATTTGCTCTAATATTTTGACGGGCACGTGACTTGGATTTTCCTTAAAAATACACAAAACTCGTGACTGTCAAATTTTCAGAGCAAATCGAGCAAAAAGATGAAAAAAACGAACGCGGCTTTTGATGATTAAATTAGTCCAAGAGTGGACTATGCTTATTCGATGACATCATTTGTCATTTATCAACTGTCAATAATGTTCTCAAATAAGGTTTAAGGCTGTGTACACGAGGAAGTAATTAAATTGAAAGTTTTGTATTTTGTGCAAAATCTTTTAATTAGTAATACAATGCAGAGCGCTTTCGGCATTAGGCCATCATCAATGCTTTCTGAAAGCAAGGAAACAATCTTTATTTTTATATTGGATAGATTGTTAAGGAATTTGTTGAAAATGCTAGTAAAAGCTTTGAAAAAATGTTAGGTTGTGTACTCACTTTATCAGGAACCAGCACAGTCGAGTCAAACAATCAAACTCTTGAACACCACATAGGTTAAACAATGCAATTAAAATCAAATTAAAATTACATCGCAAATCACATAGAAAGAGGGGGCTGATATAACCCATTATTTAAATTTCTAAGAAGCCTGAGCGGCTACATCTTTAGCGACTTGACCCTTTGCGGGTTTTGAAGGGCATCTAAATTTCAGATATTCAATTAGACATATGTCGATGACAATTCGGCTCATTGGCGGGAGGTTTGAAATTACATTGAGATAAGTTCGAACTGTATTTAAAAACAGAAAGCAAGACTCAAAAAGGGTGTGAGTAATTGTCACTTCCGAAATGCATGAAGAAGTATCAAAGAAACATTTAAATCATAAATTAAAAATCACTTTCAGGAAAAATATTTAAACTCAAAGTATTTAAATCAAAAAATGTATTTAAATCACAAAAATTAGAAATTTAAATAATGGGTTATAACAGCCCCCTCTTTCTATGTGATTTGTGATGTAATTTTAATTTGATTTTAATTTCAATGTTTAACCTATGTGGTGTCCAAGAATTTGATTGTTCGGCTCGACTGTGCTGGTTCCTGACAACGTGAGTACACAACCTAACACTTTTTAAAGCTTTTACTTGCATTTTCAACAAATTCGTTAACAATCTATCCAATATAAAAAACAAGATTGTTTCCTTGCTTTCAGGAAGCACTGATGATGGCCTAAAGGCGGAAGCGCTCTGCATTGTATTACTAATTAAAAGATTTTGCACGATTTAATAATGTTCTCTGTCACTGTCATTTATATAAAATAAATTACTTTTTATTACGCATGCATCATAATCAACGATTATCGCACGCTGCAGCGGGCTTAAAATGATGTTTATGATGCGCCTACTTTTTTAAAGGTTGCTATAGAAACATTTGATCATGCCAAATGTGACAGATTAATATATTCGTCAATATATCCCTTAAGTTTAATATTTAAAACATTTTTGAGATTATGATGAATTCGTAATAAAAAATAGCGTATGATATACGTGTATAAGAGGCCTTTAAAGCCCTTGCGACTTACAAAACACTCCGCTGCGCGTCGTGTTTTGAAATATGTCGCGCGTGCTTTAAAGGCCCTCTTATACACTTATATCATAATATACTATTATAGGTCCTGTTTACGTATACTACGTTATTTTACCTTAGGCTAATCTTCGTATGTCAAATATCGTCGTCATGCATAAGCACTGCTATTTTAAACATCTGCAATCAAATTCAATATTCTTCTGTATCAGTTCGCAGGTGACAGATGGTCGACCAGACTCTAGATGCTCTAAAATAGCAGAACAAATGGATGAAAATTCTATATGACAAGTGACAAATGGAAAGTGATAATTGACAGATTAAAATCAACCTAAGATATCAAATGACGTAATTCGGGCGGATAAGAGTGGCATACGACGTTTATGCTAACTGTCAGACGATATTATCAAAAATGACGTAAAGTTATTTTGATTATTAAATTAGTCCAAGTCGACTATGCCATTTTCGACATAATTATTTTTCACCCGTCAACTGTCAACAATTTTTTTGCCATGGAAATTCTAGATAGAGACAGATGGCAAACTGTTGACAGACAGTTCACGTGGATGAGAGTGACATATGACGTTTATGCCAGTTGACATTAGGTTTGTTCTAGCAGCGATTGCAAACGGTTTCAAACCATCCGTAGTGTGCGCATAACGATATAAGCGTCGCTTATATCGCTATGCGCAGACTCCGGACGGTTTGGAACCGTTTGAAATCGCTGCTAGAACAAACCTATTATCAATCGTATTTTGACATTATCAAAAATGACGTAGACATTTTGAGGAAAGATTTTGCGTATCTACTAACATATCATGCAATCAGACAACCCTCTACTTAGGATTAATTAGGGGGATTAGACCATGATGAATTGGGTTGAGATCCCAACTATTCACTACTTAAGCGATATTTTATTAATAAGTAGATAATGTTAAACTCCGAATTATAATATACAGGGTGTTTAGAGTCGAACATGCTATATTCAATTATGTCCTAAATTCTTGCGTCTATAAGATACAGGATGATTAAGAATTCCCTAAAAAATCATTTGAATATCTTGAATATGCTTAAACATGGCATTTCGGCAACAGTTAGTAGTGCATCAGAAGACGCATTTCACGTATAATTATATTTTTATTCCTACCAGTGACGTGCATAGCGCCAACATAATTCATAAAGTAAGCCGACTATGAGAATAATTACAAAAACTCTTTTACCGGACGCCTATGTCAATTAATTTGTAGAAGCGCTTACCAATATTCAAAAATGTAATACCTCATTCTTTGAGTAAAAGCGTATATGCCCCAAGATCAGAGTTTCCTAATTTTTGAATATCCTAAACATCTTGTACCCCACGCTGTTTGGGTTACATACATCGCCCTTATATAAACTTTTTGATTCAATTTAAATTCTTTATTCACAATAACGCATACATTCAAGTACTTTTGCACGTCCAATAAGAAAATTTAAAATTTAATAATAGCTATGTCAGTATAACAATAGAGTTAAGAGCAGTGATGATACAATACAATACACAACAGGAATAAAATAAAATGAAAAAAAAAAGAGAAAAATACCATAAATAAAATGTAGATAGACACCCTAATAATTAAAATGTTACAGACAATATTTGAATCAGTGCAAATAGGAGAAAACCAAAGTACCTATAAATTTGAGGGAGCTTTCTCAAAATGTACTACATATTCATGGAACTCAATAAAAATTATTGTTCATCATAAAAAGCATTTCCCGTCAAGAACATTCTCACTTTACTCTCAAATCTTTGTTGATCAAGCGATTTAACTGCATCGGGCAAGACATTGAAGAATTTAATTCCATAGTGGTTAGATCCATCCCTGGCTTGTGCAGTCCTGCTTTAGGAGATTTCTGATAGGAATAAAAATCAAGATTTTGGGTGTATTCCTCCCGGTGTCTCCTTACATGAACCAGGCAGATATAGATGTATAAGGAAGGAAGTGTCATTATACCTAACGATGTGAAAGCCTGCTTACAGCATTGCCTGTATCTCAGTCGTGCAATAACCCTTATGCATCTCCTCTGAACTGTGAAGGCCCTTTCAGTGGCCACAGCAAAGGAAACCATATGTCAGATGGCTGGAGAGATGCATAGTATGCATTTAGCAGGACTTTCCCCGATACACACCGCTGCAGATTCGTAAGGATATATGTCCCCTTGTTGACCTTTCTTTTGACACTGTCATAGTGCTCTGCATGCCGATGTCAATTTAGGATCCAAAGTAACACCAAGAAATCTCACAGACAGGGGCTCGGAATCAGATCAAAAGGCCTGAGGCAGCATGCAAGTGTTTGTGTCTTTGTTTCATTTATATAGAGTCTATTGATCAGGAACCATTCATGTGCATGGGCCGGTAGATCCACCATCCAATCATTCAGTGCTTCCAGGTCATCATCGAAGCCAACAGCAGTAATAATAGCATCATCAGCAAACAGAATTAGTTCCGCAGTAAAGACAGCCACGCAATGGTCGATGTCATTTATAAACAGTAGAAAAAGAACTGGCCCAAGGACCGAACCTTGAGGAACACCATGGGTGACTGTAGTCAGAGAAGATATATCCCCAATGAATGACACACACTGCTGCCTCCGAGCAAGGTGAGACTCAATGAGTGCTGCTGTCGGCAAAACCATATGATTTAAGTTTAAGAAGTAGAAGGTCATGTGACACGCAGTCAAATGCCTTAGTGAGGTCAAAGAATAAGGCCCCAGCATACTTTTTTCCTTCAAAGCATCGATGAATGAAATATAACAAATGAGTGGTTGCTGCGGTGGTTGATTTGTTGGATCGAAAACTAAATTGTCTGGGATTAAAAAGATTATTTGTTTCTAGGTAAGAGCAGATTTGATTACTTAGAACTGCCTCAAAAATTCTACCAAACAACGGAAGGATGGAAATTGGTCTGTAGTTAGAAGTATCTTCGATATCCCCCTTTTTGTACACGAGAATTATATTTGCAATTTTAAACATGTTAAGGAAAGAGCTGGATGCTAAGCACATGTTTATCAGTTTAGTCAAGGGGTAAATAATTATTTCTTTGATGTTTTTAATGATTTTAGTTGTCTTTAATAGTTCTCTTTCTTGTCTAAGTTCGTCATTAAACCAATAATTGTTTTAGGTTGATAGAAGCTATTCCCTTTAATAACCCTTGTCTTTTTGGGAAATGATGCATCATATGCAGTTAAAATGTGACTAATGAAAGTATGAAACTTTTCACTAAGTGTGATTGTCTCAATGTTTAAAAAGGACCAGTCGTTATCGGAAAGAGTAGCAATGAGCTGAGAAAGGCCGATATTAGTTATCGGACGGTATGGAACCTTATGAGTAGCTTCTGAACTAAGATTCCAGATACATACTGATATGGCCTTGTGATCTGAAAGACCAGGCTCAACTACCTTGGCAGAACAGTTACTTGCTAGGTTTCTAGTATTCTCAGAGATGAGTGGGGACATTCCATAAGATTCAAACAAATCCGTAAGAGTATGTACCTCCAACGATCCCGTTTGGAAGTGGACGTTAAAATCACCAGTCAGGATAATACCCTTATTAATATCCAGGGAATCCAAAAGACATGTCAACTTCTCTAAGAATGTGGGGAAATCCCCAACTGGGGAGCGATATATTGTCCCAACCGTTATATTATTTATAAAACTACCGGAAAATTCAAAATCACGTTCGCGAGACATATTAACTCCATAGGTTATAGGGATTGCATTTGTATCCCTTCTGGCAAGAACAACGACACATCCCATGTCTCCGTTCAGTCCTGCCGAAGCCTGGGATGGGTACCAAACCATCGAGACAAACAAAGGGCAACTCCTCATTCTTTAGCCAATGTTCATTTAGACAAAGAATACTGTAATTTTTGTCAGTTAAATATGAATCTAAGAGGTTAATTTTATTTCTAAGACATTGAACATTATAGTGTAGTACATATACTACTCTCCCTTACAACCTTTGTAGAGTCCGTTCAGGACTGGTTTTTCCCTCCTAGTTCATTGTTCCTTTGCCTAGTGATAGTTGCCTCTTTGTTGCTTGTGTCTAGTGCTTCTTTTCGGCCCCTCATATCGAAAGAACTGGAATTTCTTTACTTGTATTCCCTCTGGCCAATTCTCCGGACTTGGCACAGCTTCTTGTAGTGATGGGTCCATGTCAATTCTAAAGTTAGTGGATTCTTTCTTCAGACTTCACTTTCTGCTGCTCCACTACCGAATACTGTTTGGAGGTATTCACGGAGGACCCTTCTGTCGTATCGTGGGATAATTTAGTGATGAAAATTGGCAGTTTAGGTTCGATTTTTGCAGCAGAAATTAGGTTGCTGACCTTATTTTGCACTGAGACTGGTTTCTTGGTGGCGGCATTGCTATTATTCTTCGTTGTCATTGCAGATCCGTGCAGAGTTCCGTGCTTGAGTTCTTTGGTCTTCTGTCCGGTTTGATGTGGCCTTCAGATTATTATTATTATTATTATTATTATTATTATTATTATTATTAGCCGGACCCACCAACATTTTTACTAGTTCTGTATTGGTGGATTTAATGGCATCTGCCAAAATTTCTAGTTTAATGGAGATTTGTTCATTCTGTTCGTTAAACTTTGCCTCAATCAAAGGGAGAATGTTTAGATCAACTTATTTGTTGGATGGTTCAGGAGTCCCCCTCTGAATAATGACATTGGAATCCAGATCAGATGTTGGTTTTTGAAGTTCATGAATTGCGCTAAACTACCTTAGTTTTGTAGTTTACAATCTCCTGTTGCGGTGCTGGTAGCTGCTTAATTAGCGATGGGAGTTCTGGAAAAACAACCAGGCACTCAGGGCAGAGAAAAATTAAGGATCTGGTTGGACTGGGGATTACCCTTATTTCCTGAGCCTGCATCTTATTGCAGTCCTGGTAGATGCATTGGCAGCATAAATCACAGAGAATCCAAATAACTTTTCCCTATCCTTTTCTCCTTGTTAACACACACCCTTTTACATTTATAGCACTTGTTTACTCCGGCCATTGCCTGTTTGGTTTGCAGATAATGGTGTAAATGGAAGCGGACAAACAAAGTCAATTTAACTCCCCAGGACCTGTGTTTTTATGCGAGATAATTACATGCAGATGAACTTGGACAACAATACAAATAATTAAAACTCGTATATAGTTCGCGATGATGGCAGATTTATTTTGCTTTTATCGAACCAACATCCACACAATATGGCGCACTTAACCTAACTGATGATATAGTTTCACTCAAAGAATGAATAATATTAGACAAGATATTAGATGAACACTGACTATTTATGTAAGCGCGTTTTAATAGAGGCACAAATACGTAGAATAAAACAGTTTTTGCAACTTTTCTCAGCACTAACCCACCACTTTTGTGTAGTTTGACTTCTAAAGCATTTTGATAACACTAGTGGCGTAAAACGCTTTTTTATAAAGTTTTTATGTTGGCCATATGCACGCTACTGTTCGAATATTTAGTAATTCCCCCAAGTATTTTGTAATCTACTATTTTCCTTACTTGTGTAAAAATGTAAAACGAAGCGAATGGTGCTAGTGATATTTCATTCGGTAAAAAAACTTTATATATGAAAGCTTTTAATTAAATCTTGCCATAAATATTTTGCTTATATTTACCAACTTTATCGAGCTTTTGAGGAACTTCTCCGTTTGTAAAACGATGCTTACCTGAAAAAAAAAAACGAAATATTAATTAAGTATCCTTAATAAACTGTCTCATGCCGAGAAGCCAGATTCTTTAGAGCTTTTTTCGCCCACTCACCAAATTATGTACAATAATTATAATTCACCCGAAAAATAAATTAGCGGACCCAAGCGAACGAAAGCAAAAAAAGTTTCCACTCAATTAAAAATCCTCCGAAAATACCTTGACATAAATTTTAGTTTATTAGCGTATTATCTTAATTAACGAACGGCACCTTGCAAAGGCCATTCAAATTTTCGTCTGGGTGGTAAGGAAAACACAATACAATTTTGTTCCTTTAATGGTCGAATGCACTTTCCCAACATTATAAAGTAGGAACGTTCCGTCTAGATTTTCATACTGTTAAAAGCTGTTTACCGAGCCAATGAAGATAAACGTTTATTACTTGTCTATTAAGATGTAGACGACTGAGTTATAGAAATACGTGCTTACTCAGTTAATTGATT
>JAEQML010078918.1:0-12217 GCA_016904865.1 Pissodes strobi | reverse complement strand
TTTCAAAAACCGTTAGAGATAAGACATTATTCATGAAATATGTCTAGCCTTTTTCGCACAATCCAAATATGCAATAATATATATGGCATCCCATTTAAAAAATATATCAAAGTGACCTTTAGTTCAATTGGTTTTTGCTGAACATATCCGAATTCGCGGGAGAAAATTACATAAGATGGTTATTTCGGTTTTTTTTTATAAAATTACAGGGAAAGTAAATAAATCGCCTTGTCTAGTCCTCGTTGGATAACCCTGTACAGCCTGTCAAACATGGTAGTTGGCCGATTTTCAACTGTCAATATTTCGAAAAACTTGGGGATAGATATAGGGCATTATTCACGAAATGTGTCTAGAATTTCATGCAGAATCTAATGGGCAATAATATACATTCCATTAAAAAAACTCAAAAAACGAACGACAGGATTTTATAAAGCACCCTGTATAATTGAAAATATTTTCACAATATTTACCACAACATATCTTACAATTTTTGTATTTAACATTTTTTTATCTCTGTACGGGTCTTTGTTACACTAATGCGCCACCTATATCTGTGGAAAGTTTGTGAAGCGGCTACAATATCATTTAGAACAGTCTACAAAATAAATAATAATCCCAAATATTATATTTCTGAAAACTGGTTTCGTCCAGCGATCGATCGCCCGACCGGCTCAGGTTGTAAACAACAGACACACACCACGTGGCCTCGCGCCGATGCCAGCTTTTACCAGAAGAAATAATTCTAAATAAATTCATGTGTTTGAGCGACAAGGGGGCGTGTCGAATCAGCGATTTTGTCTCAAAATCTTTATTCCAGGATTATGGACAAACTATTTGATCGAATTTTTTTTTTCTTTTATCAATGTGTCTAGATTATGATCCACTAGGGTCGTACAGACTTATTTTTTCTGTTATTTTTTTCTCCTAATATATTAAAAGCTAAAATTAAGAAATAAAATTTTTTATCACTGTACTGCCCTAGATTCAGTAATTCTAAGCGAGTTTTATACTTGGCTAATTTTCTTTATTATGCATATTAACGAAGAAAATCGGGAACAAAAAAAATACTGCTGATGAATCCCCTTAAATTATTTCTGTTTTCATCAATAGTAATACTACTAGAACAGTAAAGAATAGAAATATCATCCAAATTGATAGCATTTCCAGTGTTTCCCGCCTTTACTTGTGTATGCACTAATAGCCTTTTATGTGCTGCTTCGAACTGTCTGGCAGTTGGATTGTTATTAAATCCTCCTCGACTTCTGATAGCGCCAAAAAACAACTCTAAGTGGTCTTGTGAAATTTTATAGGAGGAAATATAATTAAGCAATTGCTTTTCTTCAACATACTGACTGTACATTTTTTTAAGGCTGTTAATGCATACACACAAACCCAAAAAACCAACTTTACGTGTAGTTCTTATAACTAATTCAGATCCCCATTTTATACCAGAAATATATTTTTCACAAACAGATAAATAATCGAATAAGTCATTTTTATTTAATTTATTAATTGGAATTTTATATTTAAATTTGTTCAAAAAATTTCTGGAATTTAACACATCAAATAAGTTGTTAAAAATTTCGCAAAAATTTGCAGTCGCTTCAGCACCTTTAAAGTCTTTTCCGTTTTTTAAATATTTTAAAGCATCTGCTACACTTTTGCTTAAAGTTTGTGTGGCTAATTTGACTTTCATTTTTTCCCAATGCCAGTCTAAATGCCTATTTTTTACTTTTGTGCCAAAATGTAGTCCTTCAGAATATTGGAGGTCAACAAGTTTTTTAATAAAATCCCAATTTATTTGGTTTCCCTCTGCATCTTCTAAAATACCCTTAGATGCCCAGCAATTGCGCACTAATTTAATCATATGTGAGGGGTCTAAAAATATAAACACTGGGTCATTTGTAACAGGATGATTAAAAAAAGTTTTTAGGTCGTTTATGTTTTCAAAATTGGCCCCTAACACATTCGCCATTTTAAAATTTGATGCAGCACCATCAAATGTCATTGATGTAATAATAACTTCAGAATCATGCAAAAATTCTAAAGCTCTTGTCACTAAAGTGGCTTTTTCAGAACCTGATACACCATTAGCAAAAAAGTAACCTACAGGTATTTTCCATGAACCATTTAATGCTACTAACATAAATTCCAAGACTTCCTTGGCCTCAGGAAGGGATTCAATATTGGCATCTGAGCCAACAGTAATATACCCAGTAAATTTGCTACCGGTCCATTCCACTTGTTTACGGATAGCTATCTCATCAATAACTAAATTGCATAAAACTTTGTTGTTCTTTCTGTCTGCTTCCCTGACCCGAAGTTTTAAGGCAGTTATGGCTTCTTTTAAAAATCCTGGAGATCCATCCACAGTCTGATACCACTTCGATATGGTCGATGGGTGTGGCAAGGTTCGGTTAAATGTTTCTCTAATATATTTGTAGGCCTTAGGCGAATAAAAATTTAGCGTGACAGCAAACAACCTAAGCTCTGGGCTGTATTTCCCTTGTGATGGTCCTCTGAGAAAACGTTTGAAGACCTCTGCAGCTAGTCCAGATACTGAAGCCTGAAAATAACAATATATTTTAGTATTTAAAAATGTTCTTGTAGAAATAAAAAAAAGTGAATCAGTACTGTAAAACATTTAAGTAATGTATTTAATAGTTATTTATGTACCAAGGGTATTAATACTCGTGGTACGTACAAACTTTTATGTCATGCTTACTAGTTCATTATTGCATTCACAATATATAAATATTTAAAAAAATACGACCAATTCAATTATTGGAGATTAAAAACATTTTAATTTTATCATAGTAAATCATGGTAGTAAATGTTTTGTTGTTAGGGGAATGATGTCAAACTTAAAAAGTCAAAAATACAGGAAACTTTACTACAAAAACTGCTTTTATTGTGTCTATTTCCGCGCAGGCCATAAAGTGGACTTTATGGCTCCCTATTATATAATTGATATCTAAGCAATAAAAACACAATATTAAACTAGTATGACAAAAAAAATTAAAAGGTGAAGTAGAATGGACATACCTCGACAGCATTTTCAGCATTGTCCGATAATAAATTTTTGCGACGCAAATCTACAAGCAGTGATTTAAGGCTTGTGACTCGTTTCTTAGAGCGTCGAAGTGACTGCTGAAGCAGGTGGATTTTACGCCTTTGCTGTGCTACCGTTTTTCTGGCTGTCTGGAAATTCCTTGCTGCTTTTCTAGGTGTTCCAAAATCCACACTTTCCAAGTCACCAAAAAACCGCTTCCTACAAAATAAAATTTGAAGTAGCAATGGAAAAATTAAATGCATTTATGAGAACAACATAAAGACATAACAATTTTGTATTATAGATACTTTGCAACTATTTTTAATACATTTTTATAAACAAAACCTTCAAGATTTTGAAAAGTAAAATCTTGAGTACAACATTTGCCAAAGGACAGCAATGAATGAATAGTATTATGTCATATGGGTACATAGTTTTTCATAGAATAAATCAGAAATAAAAACTTTGTACCTAAGCTAAAAAAAACCCAAAAAAATATAGAACTTCAAAACAATTAAGCAGGTTTAGATTTTAATCAAAATCTAATTGTAATTTAAAACCAAAAACGGCATTAATTAAAAGTTGAATTAAATATTTTTACCTTGGGTTTGCTGGAGATTGAAAAAGCTGCTTCCTTTTGAAACTCTTCGGAACTGAGTTATCCTCGACATTAGCTTTAGGGCTGCCCTCGGGGCTACAATCACATGCACCCTGTTTGTTGATCGAGTGGTCTAATGGTAAGTCCACAAACCCTGCCATCGATCCTGTTTCAGAGGCACTCAAAGTTCCTTCCAAGTCCATTGCTGTCAAAGTGGACCCTGATGAATCTGATTTCACGGGGCTGTAAATATAACCAAATTATTATCACGGTTTCATCGGGGGTTCATAATAAAAATATACCGCATTCTTTTACGTATTGCTTATATTTTTCAAAAATCACGAGAAAGTTTCGTCAAATTTTTTTATTGCTGATTTCGATAGCCCATGAAAAATAAGTGGACACGTGATCATATATAATGCAAAATAAATGTTTTTTGAATTTTGAATATCTATACATACAAAACTAAAAACTGGCATAGCTCTCGTAATAATCGTCTTTAGTGGAAATAAAAAAATACGTATCGATATATTTATTTTTTTACTGTTCTATAGCTTGCAATAAAAATAATCAGTTTAATTTTTCAGGAGTTTTCCTCATTAGCGAGATAATACCCATCATTTGGGTCAGAGAGAAAAGTGTGTAATTTGCAAAATACAAAATTTTCTATGCTCAGTGCTTACCTTACGTTCTGTTTTGATGTACTAGGAACATTCAAGGCCCACACCTGTGCAGGCACAGCTTCCTTGTGCAAAAACTGCTTTCCGGAAGGTTGCATGATGATATCCTTCTGCTGAAAATGGTCACTGCATACATAGCTATAACGCTTGATCTCAGCCTCACTTAGACCCAAAGCAGAAAGCCAAAGCTTCATTTTTTCCTCATTTTTAGGAAATCTAAAAGTAAACGTCAAAATAGAAAATTTTAAAAATTCTTTGGTGTCTATAATAATCCCAAAAAAGATCTTATTTGCATAATATAAAAATCTTAGGTAGTGAAGGGACATAATATTGTCCAGATGGTGCAAAGACTAATATAAGTGATTTCCAGCTCAGGTCAAATTTGCCGGTCTGATGATAAAGAATAATGTTCTATTAAATTATATTGGTTTAAGTTACAGTCCTAGTGTAGACTTTAGACTTCACAGTTTAAGTGTAAAAATTAGTAATTGTTTTTTATTTTTTAAATAAAGTGGTTTAAAGAACCACTGTGTATCTTTAGCCTATGCATGGGTTAGATTCCTAATTGAGAATCGAAATAAAACTCTAGTAAAATTCATTATCCAACCTAAGTGATCGACAAGCTAAGAATTCAATACTCACTAATTAATAATTCTTATTATTAGTAAATTAATAAATCATTGAAATTAATCCATGGCAAAAACCAAAACTGCATTCTACAGCACTGGTAAGGTAAGAGCAAGACAAAGATAAAGATATTTGTTTACTTACCGGTGATAAGATATTCCTTCACTAGGTTTCGAATATTCAGAGTTTTTACATACACAACACGATCGCACCATTGTTTCTATTATTTAACAATAACAAAACCAAAAATCAAAGCAAAATACAATAATACACAAGAACACAAGACAGGAACCAACACGAAAAGGAAAATAAAACACCTGTTTGTTTGGCCGTCCTTGTCACCGAACAGGTGCACGTGCACGCCGCAAGAGGAGCGCCATGATGCTAGCAAAGACCTACGTCCGTCGTTCGGTCGTTGTCTATGTTAACGTAACAAATGCCTGAAAAGGATAGCAAGATAGAAGTATAATTTGAATATTATCTTATGCCCGTATTGCCGTTTAGAGATGATACGTTTGCAACTCCCATTTTTCCAAGAGAGAAAGATATATAGGATTTCTCTTATGACAAAGAGTAACGTAACTATTCAGAAAGATTTGCCAGGACAAATCTAACTATTCGGTGGTGGGGGAGATAAAGAAAACAAAACAAATATTTTATTTACAGTAATTTCCCCATCAGTTTTGAAATTCAGGCGGTATCCATTCCTTATTAAATCCTTGGTAGTAATAACCGCTGAAGAACAAGAGCTGGTGTTAACACTGTTGGTATTTGGCACATTGGTGGTGGCTGCGCTTTTATTCTGGTTGCCGTTATTTTGTAAGTTAATTATTTCGGACTTATCAGCAATTATCTCTTCCTTATCTTTAATAATTGATTTTAACATCAAATTTTCCGTTTCCCGATGCTGCAACTGTTCACTGATCAGCAGGCACTTACGGACAGCGACCTTGCATGTCGCACAAACAATCATCAGATTGCGCTTTTTCAAAGGTATAACTCGCAATTCTGAAGTGCTTAGCGGAAAGCAACTTTGGCAATAATCCATTACGCGCACATCACAAGTTATCAGTGGAACATCTGAGTCATCAGAAATCTGATTACTGCATTTGCAACAGACTGCCATTGGTAATGTGTACCGGCGAAACAAATGGAAAACGCCACAGCTCAGAAACACCAACTGGCAACGTCGGTAGATAGCGTAAGAAATCCGCGACGGTACCGCAACCACTCCCAACTTACTTGTCAAAAGACAGCTGACGGCATGTGCGTGGGAAAAAGTAGAAAATAACAGAGTTCACAGTCTAAACAACAAACATAACAAACCGGTTTACCACGAATTTTACTGGAAATTGGTGGAAAAACAGGAATTACACAACTTCAACAGGTAGCCACACTAACATTCATTAGGCACAACACTAGTAGGCAATTTATATCCGTCTTTTTACTAGAAAAATTCCCATAAACACGAGAGTACTATGTAAACAACTCTGACGTAGCGATACGTACTTTGTATTTAATCGATTAAACCACATTCAATATTTTGAGCATGATTTTTCTGGAAAATGTTGAATGCAAAATAATTTAATAAAAACACGAGACCGCGAAGCGGCCGAGGGTTTTTATTTATAAATTATTTTGCATGAAACTATTTGCCAAAAAGAAAAATCATACGAGAAATATTGAACGTAGTTTAATCGATTAAATTCATGGTTTGAGTGGTATACGGCTAGATTATTTCCTGAATTAGTTAAATTAAATCCATAAAAGCCGTTAAAAAAATTTAACGGTAACTTTATATTTTTCAAAAAATTTTACCTAAATCGCGGATTCATTTTGATCAAAGCACCAAAAACACATTCAGAAGGTTGAAAACGACGCTTCGCATGATATTTGCGTTTTTGTCACCTTGGTTAGATACCCTGATGACTAGGCCCGCTTATCAAAGTCGACATGTAAATATTTCAAAATTTGACATTTTCTGTCACCTCATATTAAAATAATGAAATACAAATTTTAAAGAAAATAGCAATAAAAATCAATATTAGACCATTGGAACCATTTAGAAAATAATGTTTTTTCAAAAACCGTTAATGTAAATCGCAATAATCACTTATCTAAACAAAGTTTATTCAGAAAATCGGGCCGCCTGATTGGTCCATTTTACGATGAAGGAAATAATCATTAATAATAACAGTATATATTAAAATATCCAAATGGCAGCTTTGCAGATATACTTTCGAAGTTGGTCTAATTTTTACACCTGTCACACCTTAATGACTTCATACCCACCGCCGTTGAGCTTAGTTAGTCCCGATTTCATGTATAGCAGGTAAGAGAGAGTGACTGAATCACATTATGACTTTGGTAAAATACTTATAGTCTGCCGGGTCTGAAACAAGTGTTTTTTTTTTAATTTTAATTAATTTAACAGAACTTTTGGATAAGTTTTGAGTACTTTCTTGGCAAAATTTGGATAGTCTGGGTTAGTGTTAGTTTAGTGGCAAAACTTGGGGTAGAAACCCAAAAAATAGTGGATATAATATAATAGAAAAGTATCCGCCTTCCATTTTTTTAAATTACAATTACAATGAGCCATCAAAAAATGGTTGACCGAGGTGTGTTTTTTTAACGTATTTTGGGTAAAAATTTAGGCGTGACATCCCAAAAATATTTCAGTAATTCTTGGTAAAATCCGCGTCGTTCGCTCATGGAAGGCGTGTGTTTTTAACGGTTTTTGAGTAAAAACTGGGAGTGACACCCCCAAAATTTTGCGGGTTAGCCTCCGGCTGCGCCTGTGGCGAGCTGTTTCATACCAGAAAGACAATTATATAATATATGTAGAATTTATAATGATATACAGCAGGACAATGTGGATCTATTCCGTATGAATTATAATACATTTAAAGCAGTGGTTAGGGAGATACTCTAAATACTTCATTAATATTTGTTAATGTTTAATGTGTTTGATTGCTGTTGTACTTTATAATAGGAGTTATTTACGCATAGTAAATCTGTTAAGTATAAACAATAAATAAATAAATATTTTGGCACCATCTTACCCAAAAGTCACGAGCCGCCACTGAATAGGTACATAAAAATTTTACTTTTAGCAAATTTTATTTTCACAATTTCAGGAACTTTATATTCCTCCAAGAGTTCCAGTAAAATTTTCACTGAGAAATTAAACATATAATAAATATTTAAGTAAGAATTGATTTGATTTCGCAAAACACCTGACTTCTGTTACTGCAAAACGACGATGACACAATAATTTTTCCTTGAATCTCTTCAACTAGATTCAAATATTCATTTTACATTTAATCGTCACAAACCTGTATTAGATAATCCATTTAGATAATAATTGCAGAACTAATTAATCTAGAATTGTCAGATATAATTTACCTGCTTTGGTGGTGTTATCCTTCGTTAAAGATAATCCAGCTGCAGACCAGGCGAAAGTACTGCTGTAAACTTGGCGTCTGACTAGATGTTGGCATAATTTTTCGGCTTCCTTTCGAATATGTTTTGATTTCAGGTACTAGAATAAGACAATTGAGGTAGTTTTAGAATTAATTACTAGATATACCTATTTTTAATAAATTATGTTGATACGGGTATTTAAGAAAAATAATTTACAATACAGAATTAGGTAGTTTATTATTTATTTATTTATCAATATTCACAAAAAGATTCATACATGCATGAACATAGTTTCGTCACAAAGATAAACATAGTTAAAACTAAAACTTAAAATATGATGTAAGATTATCCTAACCTAGTATCTACATAGAACATCAGTTATACAAATATACGTGGACAGAACGTGAGCAAAATAAGAACGTGGACAAAGCAAACAAACAAAATGTTCCAAACGGCATCGAGGACATCTGACACGATTCATAACATGTATTCGGTAAGAGAATAGAAGCAGTTTAAACTAACACAAAAATGACTTTAATCTAGATTTAAATAAACGATGACTAGATTCTGCTTTTTTTTCATTTGGTAGCTTGTTAAATATCCGTATGCAGGCATATTTAGGTGATTTTTCATAGAGGGGCGTTCTGTGCTTGGGGATCATCTCCGTTTCTTGTCAGGTATGTGTGTTGGTCTCCGGTTCTTCTAAATTCGTCTTTGTGTGAGTGGATATATAAACTGCATTTGAGTATGTATATGGCGTCAGTATCTGGTTGGTCTTAAAAGTTTCTCTGCACGATTCATGTGGACGTAAATTGAAAATAAGACGGATTATTATTTTCTGCTGGATAAGGACTCTCTCAACGTTAACAGCTTGACCCCATAATATAATATTGTAGATCATGTGGGGAAAAGTAAGAGCATAATAAGCTGTAACAAGTGTTTTATGGTTGACAAGAGTTTCTTAGTTTGAGAATGGCGAAGTACGCCCTATTTAGCTTCAGACAGACATGGTCAAGTTGGTTTTCCCAATGAAGTTGACTATCGAGGTACATTTGGTGTAAACCTTTCTTCCTGTATCTTTGGCTTGGAGTTGAAAAAGTGTGCAGTAATTGTTTTTGAGTAATTGAGAATCAGTCTATTTTGATAGCACCACTCACTCATTCTTTCACAGACTTCCTGTACTTTTTCCATTGTGTCTTTTTTGTTCGGTGCCGACACTATCACGGATGTGTCATCTGCATATTTTATTGTCATGGATGGTAATTTGAGGTCGTTTATAAATAGAATAAAGATCAGTGGAGCCAAAACCGATCCTTGAGGTGTACCTATTTCCATGTCAAATGTATTGGAAATGCGTTGACCAACTCTCACCTGTAGTTTACGTTCATTTAGAAACGACATTATGAGGGACAATGGTTTGCCTCGAACACCCATACAGTGCAACTTATTACTCACCAATTCCAAGTTTAGGCTATCAAATGCTCTAGAAAGATCAAAAAAGAGTCCGACTACGATGTTGTTCTTCTCAATCTGATCGTGTATAAAATCCAGGAGGTGGTATGCGGCAGTTTCAGTAGACCTCCCTGATATAAATCCATGTTGACAAGTGTTTAGTATTTCATGTTTTTCCAAAAACCCTATCATTCTGTCATATATTACTTTTTCAATTATTTTGGAAAATACACTTAGTATTGATATTGGCCTATAGTTTTCCAAGTCGCTTACTTGTCCTCGCTTGAAAATAGGAACGACGGTTGCCAGCTTTAGTGCCGATGGGAATTTACCTTCAGTTATAGATTGGTTAATTAAGATTTCAAGAGGATAAGCAATTTCACAGGATGCTTCTTTAATTACTTTTGTAGGGACGCCGTCATATCCACAGGACACTTTGTTTTTTAAGTTTTTTATTATGGTAATTATTTCGCAGATCGTCACAGGTTCAAAAAAAATTGTATGGTTATTTACCTCTGGTAAAGTGTACTGATTTAATAAGTCACCTTGAAAATTATTATTGATATTCTGCTTTGTAACGTTTGCAAAGAAGTTTCCAAATTCGTTTGCCACTTCGCCTTCATCAGTGATTGTTTTATTTCTTATATTTAAAGATATAGCATTGCTTGACCTTGTCCTTCCCAATTCTTGATTTACGATTCTCCATACATCTTTTGTTTTTTCAGTTGAATTGTGAATAATATTCATGTTAAAATTGACCGTCATCTCTCTTACTGTTTTACGGTATTCCTTTTTTTTATTGCGGTATGATTGAGATAAGATTTCTGAGTTTCCAGTTTTCATTTCTCGATATACCTGCATGAGATCATGTTTATGCCTTTGTATATTGTCATTTATCCACTTATTGTTTCCTCTTTTCAAGCAACCTACAGTTTTGATCCTAAGGGGGCACTACACATCAAAATGCCAGGAAAATATTTCAGTAAATTCCCTAAAAGACTCATCGATACTCGAAGACTTCAAATGCTCCCTTGTTTCAGAAGCCAGGGTATCTTTCAGATTCTTGATGTTATGTTCTGAAGTTATTCTGATAGTTTTTCTTGCAACGTCTTCAGGGTTTTGATGTCCCGTGTATTTGATTGTTAGTTTTTGGAGCATATGATCGGAGATATGTGGCTGATATGTTTGACATGTAATGATATCTACAGGAAAGTTTGATGCTATGTAGTCAATTGAAGACGTCGATGTTCTAAGAATATTTGTGTAGATACGCGTGGGCTCTTTGCAGTGGTTCAGAATTTCATGCGAATCAAGAACATCTTTCAAAAGTTTATATTTTGAATCAGTTTCTAGCAAGCTATCTATGTTAAAATCCCCAGTGAGTATAACGTTCTTGGGCTTGGGAAGTAATTCTGATAGAATAGCCGTTATCTGTTCACCAAACATCTCCATCCTTCCACTGGGCGGCCTGTAAGCCACAACTACTGCAACATCTAGATTTTTTATTTTAAACTGAACAGCACAACACTCCACCTGCATTTCGATGGCATATGAAGTTATGTTTCTGATGGTTTTCGCCTTATACTTATTTTTTGCGTAGATGGCAACTCCTCCATGTATGTGATCTTTTCGACATAAATGTGATATTAACTCATAACCACTTATTATTCACCATAAAGTCATCTGTAGCCCATGTCTCCGTAATGCATAGAAAAGCGGGGTTGTGTTCTTGTGTTAGCACCTCCATCAGATTTAATTTATTGCTTAAGTTTTGGGTGTTTAGATGAATCACTATGAGGTCATATTTTTCTACATTTGCTGACGATGCTTTTCCGGTGATTGAAGTTGGAATAAAAAAGACGTTCTTTCGTCGTTTATATTGTGGGTTGATATCTTATCATGAGTAATATCTATTGTGCATTGAGTGCCTTGATTTTTTGTTTTATTATTCGTGGTTTTTACAGTTTTGTCCGTAGTTTGAGTGGGTTTCGAAGTGTTCTGAATATAGTTTTTGACAATATAGGACATAAGATGCCACTTGCCTTGTATTGTAACATTTCCATCATCATTTATGTCATATGGTTTGAAAAATGTACCAGGGTCCAAAAAGTGTACGTCATTTTTGTGTTCCAGATATTTTCCCATTTTTTCGTTTTGTTGGGCGATTAGTCTATTTAGTGCGATTCTCTCTGGTAAAAAACTCGACCCAACAACTATTATATTGGCATGTCTTGATGTTGCTACTATATTATTCACATATTCCTGTGTTATGTTCCTGCTCTGTCTAACATTTTGGGAGTGACATAAAATTATTTTGAAATCGTTCTTGTCGAAATGTTGGCTTAGCTTGTCATGGTGTTTGGTTATGTCTTCAAACAAATCTGA
>JAEQML010078917.1:0-12217 GCA_016904865.1 Pissodes strobi | reverse complement strand
TTTTCGAATTTACAAAATTGCAAAATTATTTTCATTTATTTGTATTACTTTCTGAGTTATGTATACATTCTTCATAGGAAACCTTGGAACATGCCTTGCATTCAGCTCTAAGCTGGGAAAATCTTTTGTACTTTGCCTTAGAGCTACACTGATTATACATTTTGTGATCTTTCTTCTTATTTATAATTAATTCTTTTAATCTATGGTTGTACCATTTAGGTCTTACATCTAATCTTGCGAACATAAGCATAAATTATATAATATAATACATCATAAAATAATTCTACAGAATATTCAGTATCTGATTGACCGAAAACGTTTTACCAATTAACACTAGATAGTTACTGTTTGCCAAATGAAAGAACCTGGACGGAAAGAATGCGCGCAAAAAATGTCCTCGCATATTTAGATGCTGCCACATTTTTTTCCCAATAATCCTAATTTATTTTCTGTCTAGTTTTCTATAGTGAATTTACATATTTAAATTTCCTACTTGAATACTTATTTTGTTATTTTCCTTAATACTACTGTCTTCTATTACTTACTATTTTATTTACACAGGGAAATACGGAATACGGAATAAGTATACTATAATATTTATAATGTTTATATTTTATTCGCCTTCAAGCTATTTAAAATACGCGACAATAGGCAACAGTGCGACGTTTACTTGATTTTTAGCGGGGAGGCAGTTTAGTGATTGGTCGCAGGATATATTAAATACACTTTGACCCTAGACCAACACCTAATTTTTTTTACATATTTTAAAATTTCGGCAGCGACTTGCTTTAGCCATTGGCGTGGAAATTGCCGATGCCGAGCTGTGTGGCTATTTATATTATTTGGTTTGTAGGGTCTGGTGATATAATATAGGTTTTGTCGATTTTGCAGATTCTCTTTTTTCACTAGAAAGGGGGTGTCCTATATAGTAGTTTAAGCCAAAAAAGTCGGAAGATCCGCTACATTTGAACCGAAAAAATGCCCTCAAAGTTCGAGTTTTGACACAAATTTTCAGCACCACTTCACAAAAGCACTAGAAATATAGACAAAACAAATCTGAAAATCAATTGTCGGGTGAAAATATTAACTAGGATACATTTGGGTCGAACGAGAGACCTCCGTTTTGTTCCGGTCCTAATTTAAAGCGACTCATAGCCATAGCCCCATTAAACAAAATTAAATTTTACTTGTAAATATCCATCCTCCTTTTTACTGTCAACTGTCACAATAGCCAAAACAAAGATTTTTAAGAAGGCACACTGTTGCCAGACGTTTACTGTAGTTTCGTTAGCAAAATTCACTAGAAAAATGGTGCGCTATAAGCGCAGCTTATTCCCTACCAGCTAGTCATCTTGCGGCGGCATCCTTTGATTTGGGAAAGTCAATAACCAAGTTTTGCAAATTTTAGAAGAGGGTCATGACTTAATATTGTTTTAAACGCCTGGGCATCTGAATAATACTTTTGACAGTTCGTTTAATTTAAAATATGCTTTTTCCACTACCGTGCGTAAAGTACTCACTTTACGCACTCTCTAAGATTCGTAAAATAGGCTTTTTTAATGTGCAGTGCGTAAAATAAGTTATTTTACGCACTAGTGCCTAAAGTAAATCTGACATATTTTTTGCCATTTAGGGCAATGCGTAAAATAATATATTTTACGCACTAGTGTGTAAAATAATTTATTTTACGCACTAGTGCGTAAAATAATTTAATAATATTTTTGTTTTTTCATATATTTTTCGGTAGCAGAAAAAATTTTGTATGCTACTCATGTGTAAAGTACCCTTTTTTTATTCAATTTCAATTAAATTTTTTTACCAATATTCCCATTCATAAAAAAAGGTTCACTTTACACACTTGTTGCATAAATAATTATTTTATCGTCTAAAATCCGTTTAAAAACGATTTTAAAACGCACAATTGTATAAAAATCCGAAATTTCCGAACCTCTCAGGGCGATAGCCGAGGCTTCGGACGAATTTGTCATGTATTTTGAAGCGAAAATTCATTTTAAATTCAACTGTGGAACTGAACCGCTCAGGGCGCAGTGCCCGACACTCCAACTTTCCGATTTCGATAGAGTTGACAGGCTGGTAGTGAATAACCTGTGCTATAAGGGTCTCTACTCATTTTTTTATTTAGGTGAATGATTTTTTATTGCAGTAGCACATCCTATATTGCTCGACGAGCGGTGTGTGTGCGAAGATGTTGATTGACACGGTTCTTGAATAGTTAGTTTGGGGAACAGATGTCCTGGGAGCATATTCGCACGTAACAGGCAAGATGTCCATACGGCAATGCCGATCGTTTCTTCATGTGTGACGTGCACGATAGCATTTAGTCAGATGTCGTGACTGTTACATAGAATCAACAAATGTCTTCAATTATTTTAACGCTTCATGCATGGCCTTCGCTCGCTTCGCTCGCTACGGGGGCTCAACAAACAGAAACTAACCAAGTGCTAACCAAAACTAACCCAAAATAAAAAAAAATAAATAAAAATTTTGGGTTAGTTTTGGTTAGCACCTGGTTAGTTTCTATTTGTTGAGCCCCCGTATAGAGAGCGAAGCGAGCGGAGGGCCATGCATGAAGTGTTTAAATAATTGAAGACTTATTTGTTGATCCTATGTAACAGTCACGACATCCGACTAAATGCTATCGTGCACGTCACATATGAAGAAACGTTCGGCATAGTCGAATGGACATCTTGCTTGTTACATCCGAATATGCGTCCTGGGAGTGAGTTCCACAGTGATGCAGTGCGGCAGACAAAGGAGTTCTTGTAAAGCGATGTTCTAGGTGTTATCAGTTTTACGACGAACCGGTGCGCTCTTGCCGTCTATCGTGACTGTCTGACAGGCGTTGTCAAGGGCGCGATAAGGCGGGCCAACTCCTGGGAACATCTGCCGTAAAAGTATCTGTAAAACAGGGATTTCTCGGTCACATGTTTGCGGTGGTTCAGACTATCCAGATTCCGGGTCAACTCCGGGTCACCGACGAGACGCACAACTCTCCACTGAACGGAATCCAGTAGCTTTAGGGTGTGCTCTGGCGTGGCACCCCAGATGTGTGAGCAATATTTTAAGCACAGCCTTATTTGCGCTTTGTAAAGCAAGAGCAACTGCTGCGGTGTATACATTTTTTGTTGCGAAATAGCGTACCAAGCTTCTGGGAGGCTGATTTTGCGACGCGACGTTAGCAACGTGGTCATGTCAGGACATATTGCTGTTGACCGAGACCTTCAGTAGTCCGATCGAATGAAGATGAAGGGATGGTCGATCCTGCCATAATGATATCATTGCCCGCCGTATGGTAAAAGTGGCTGCTTGGATGATTGTTCAATGTGCATTTGCATCCATTCATCAGAATAAAAGAGACACTCATTCGATTACACTATTCCTTTGTATGTATATATTCGTCAAATATTTCACTTCATACATGGCCCTCCGCTCGCTCCGGGGGCGTAACCAAACAGACTTAACCCAAACTAACCCAAGACATTCCCAAATGAGGAAAAACAAACTAAAAAATATTTGCATTTTCGACTGACAAATTTCAATTTTTTTTTATTTCCGGCATGGCTTGGGTTAGTTTGGGTTAGTTTTGTTTGGTTGCGCCCCCGAAGCGAGCGGAGGGTCATGCGTGAAGTGGAATATTAAATATACTTAAATAGTAAACAACACTGTTATTCCCCATAAGAAAATGTGCAACTTTTGGAAACACTGTGCCAGGCCCCCGGTGTCGGTTACTAAAATTTCATTATTTTCACGTTACAATTTCAATATTTTCACGTTACACCTGAGAAAGTCGTAGTGGAAGTTTGCCCTTCTAGGGCAATTTAGGCTCAAAACGCGGATATTTTTTCGGCTGAAATGTGGCGAATCCTCCGATTTTTTTGGCTTAAGCTACTCTATAGGACACCCCTTTTCTAGCGAAAAAAAGAAAATTTGCAAAATCGACACAACCTATATATCATCAGACCCTTAATTTGATATCTTTGAAGATTTTTAACCTTTCTTATATTTTTCTTGCATTTGGTGATTATTATACGCGGTTAACTAATTTTTATATATTTCGGATAACTCTCTTAACTGAACTCTCTAAATTAAATTTTTTATTGCAAAACAATTCCGAACGTTCTATAAAGAGCGTTTTGGAACATACTTGCTTCAATATTGCCTAACTTTTAATACAAAAATAGAATGCTAGAGAATTTATATGAATTAGCTACGATAAACCGTTTTTTTCCAAATTAAGCGACGTCATCAATGACGTAAATACAAAACCTTCGGGAAACGAACTCTACTTATTACTACAACATATTTATGTAATACATACAACAAATAATATCATAGAATACTATCCTTATTATAAAAATGAGATATTTTTATATGACATATTTTGTACTATAAGACTGTAATATAAAAAAAACTGTAATTAATTTTAACGTCTTAAACTAATCAATATTATCAATAATAATATGGTAAGAATAACCTCGTGCGCCTATGGGAAGGCAAGATTTTTTACGTGCTAGTCCTCTACCCCCTTCAGTCGTTGTTAAGGTTCACTCGCTTGGCGCACTATACATGTTTATCATATAAAATCAGCAATCTCGAAATTAAAGTAATGATAGTCATACTTCGACAATTCCACCCTCCCATCACCCACGCAGCAGAATGTCAATGCAGGGTGATAAGGATCACATGGCAGCAAGGGAGTATCGGAAATTAATATATAGGAATCAATTGAGATAAATATCAAATCCAAGTATCCTCCCTTGGCATTTGACACAGAATTAATCTGTCTCAAATTATATAAAGCGATTCCATTCCCAAATTGCTAGTACATTTGCAATAATTAGGTAAATCAGAATATTACCTGTGCCAGTTAAAAGTGGTTTGAAGTGCAATAACCATCATTCTGCTTCTGACTGTGAGACCACCATCAAAATTTGGCAAAGCATCTAGGATCATTAGACATTCTAAATTATGCGTCACATGACGCTCCATCGTACAAAAAAGTTTCAAAATGTCGGCCAGTCGAAGATCTTAACTCTAAATTATATGTCAATAGGAAGTATTTTATACCTTATTTAATTAAAGCAAATTACGGGACGATATCTGTTATGATATACGATGCATTTCCCCCACTTCAGTCCCTAACATTCAGAACCAGCCCATGAAATTTTTCAAATTGGAACAGGGATTGTGTGATACTTTGCTTGAATGGTACTTTCATTATCTACGTTTTGCATCTTTTTGGGCACGTTTTTGATCACTAGCATTGACTATACTCTCTCAACAGGCCGGAATCACAGGTTACAACAACGAAATCATATCCATAATTGAAGAATTAAAAGAAGCACACATTATTGTATAAAATGGTTCCCAAAAAGTGTATTACTGTCACAAATCGTCAACTTGTTAACGAAATACATAAACCTACACGGATTAATTTTCAAAGACGTAAAATAATTATCAAGTAAGTGGATGATCTGTTTCAAGCTGACTTGGTTGAAATGATTCCCTATTGAAAATTCAACAATGGCTACAGGTAGATACTAGTAGTTATAAATTGCTTTTCAAAATTTAAAAACTAAAACTGGTTTCGGAGGAAGAAGAAATGTGCAAACCAATATGGGTAAGGAGTTCATCAATCAAGACTTTAAAAACCCACTAAAAAATATAATGTGAACCATTACAATGTGTTTAGTGAGAAAAAAACCTTAATAGTAGAACGAGTTAATAGAACATTGAAAAATTGGATGTGGAAGGAATTTAACTTACTAGGACATTATAAATTGTTAAAATTACTACCACAAATTGTACTTCGTTAGAATAATAGCAAACATTTAACTATAAAAATGAAACCAGTTGATGCCACTGCTAAAAACGAAAAAAAAATGCTTGATACTGTCTACAACAAAATTAAGATTGCTGATTGAAATCTAAATTTAAACCTGGAATGTACGCACGTATTTCGAAAGTGGGAGGAATGTTTGACAAAAAAAATGAAACCCTAATTGGTCCTGAGAAGTGTTTACCATAAGCAAATGTCAACCAACGGATCCAGTAACTTACCTATTAAAGGATATGCAAAATGAAGAACATTCTATAAGAAGCAATTAAAACAACTGAACCAAAGAATGTATATTTAGTTGAAATTTTTTAAAACGACAAAGAAATAAAGTGTTTGTAAAATGGAGATGTTTTAGCGATAAGCATAACAGTTGGATTAATAAAACCAATGTTGTTTAATGTTACTTTTAAGCAATAAGAAAACAGTTGTTCTATAAAAAATTAATTTACTAAATTTGTATTTTATGCTCTACATTAAAACATATTTATATTATGAACGTCTTTAATTATTACTCTTTTTATTTTCTTTCCTTACTGGTCGATACATGGTATGTGAACGGAAATGCCACCACGATAAGGAACGCACCCATAAAACTTATAGATGTTAAATCATCACACCTTCTGCCATGATACTGTTAATCTCATGAGGCATCTTCTTTGTTGCTTTATAATAATAATATTTATTTTGCAATAACCAAAAAGTAAAAATACATTATACTATTTGATATTAAGACTAGTCTAAGAAATTAAATTGCAAAAAGGAGCTGAAAACAATTAAAAATTGATCAAAGTTCAGCCCCCTTAGTATAATTTTAAACTAGGAATCCTGTCCAATTATGTAATTCGCTCAAAACTAATAGACTAATAAATAAACAATAAAGTAATGTATACACACATCAAATATACCCTCTACGGGACCGCAGAAAGATGGGGCCGCAAGAGACTCCTTTTTAGAAGAGTTTTAAATGCAGATGGACTCACTGACCTTAGGTTTATTGACAGACTATTGTAAAGTTTATATATATTATAGGTAAAACTTCGTTGAAACCATGAGGTTTTGTGGTTTTGGTTTTGTTATCGCAAAATATATTCTATGTACACAGACCTTATAATGCACAAGATATGTCAATAATTCTAGAAACAAAGGATTTTTCAACCAACAATACCTGGTTAAAAATGTTTTATCATTCAATAGACAACAGATATATAGGAGTTTTTACAACAAATGCTCCATTATCTGCTGAAATCTATTTGCGCTACATGTTAAGACTTCAGTATAACAACCTAACTTTTGTTAAAACAGAATTGAAAACTTTGTTCAGCGATAATTCTGCTCTTCATGGCACCAATAAGGTGGGTAACTCAACCAGTATTTTTAGTTTAATTATATTTACAGCTGTAACTTGCTGCATCTAAATAACTAAGCGTATGTATACAGTCACTCAAAGTCAGTGTCTAGTATGGTTTAATAATAAATAACTTCATATGTAACCCAGTTTATGTTTTTATTATTTATTACAGTTTATGTTTGAATTTTACACTGTATTGTAATAATTATTTGTAACAACAAAAGTGGTCAATTCTCTTCGTGGTTCATTTTTCTTACTCGTCCGCCTCCTTTTCCTTTTTCTTCCATACAGTATCTTTTTACTTCATATTTCATTTACCACAGGACATATTGAAATAATAGCTGGCATGGTCGAAACAATTTGTATACATTTCATGATCTTGGAACATCCAATTCTTTTTTGAGCTGGCTGCATAACGGTATCAAATCCAACTAAGATTTACTTGAAATATTAGGAATAATGTCTACACAATTAAAAAAAAAACACAGTTTTTCATCTTCTTCTCTTTTAAGTATTTAGCTAAAATTGTAAGCTCTCTCAAGCCATTAGCTTTTCTGTTTATACATTATTTAATCATAACTATACATGCGTCTCATCTGGCTAGGCTGGCTGGACTCCGCTAGCTTCACAGTGCAAATGGAGTAAGTCACGTGGTGCTCTAGAGTTAACGGCACGGCACTGAATATGAGCAGAAGGCCCGATTGGGTGGTTATGGGGGAGCAGCCTCAAATGGTAGTACCTAATGGGGCACAAGGGGGCCCAGTTTGGGTTATAGTCGCAAGGGGGCCCTAAAATCTAAAGGGGTTACAGGCGGTTAGCGTGTTGAATGGTTAGCTCATTCTAACCTTTCTTTTGAGTTCGAGCCCCGCTTCGTTTACTACTTATATTCCGTCAGTCCAGATCTTGTGAGCATATTTATATTTTCAAGGTCTGTTGTTAATATAACTATTCTAACGGAATATGAGAAGAGCAGGGTGGTAAACGGGTTAATGGCTTTGAATAAGTGTTTTTAAAGTGTTGAGGATTAGTGTTAGGCATTTCTTATATTATTAGTTAGTTGCTTTTTTACGGTTGCGTGATCTCTCCTTGTATTCCGCTGTAATCTCAAATAATTGTATATTTCAGCTTCCTGCATATTATCTGGTATCTCGATTTTAAGTGTTTTTGCAGAAAATCCTGATTCAGAAATAGTCTTTGCACTTTGTGAATTTATTTAACTGGGAATGTTGAGGAAATTGGCACTTTGCTGATAATATTCTAAATTTACCGTATAGAAAAATAAAAGAAATTAGAAAAATATACACATCTAGTTACGCGGATCTGGCTACGCGAATGTTCGGTAGCGGAGCAAATTAAGCATAAATAAAAGCAATTTGTATTTTGGGTAATACATGCCATTAAATAATACATACATTTTGACAACGAAGATACAAACTAGTTTTATAGGTTTATTGGTTAAGTAAATTTACATTAAATACTTCGCCCAATGATTTGAGAGATATCTAATGGCCCTTAGCTGCAAATAATAATATACAGAATGATAAGTCTATGTACTTCGTCACTTATCATCATTTCTTGAGAAATTGCTCTAATCTGAAAATTATGTCCTCAATAGCTATATTTTAAATTGTTTATTTTTAACCTCGCCACTCAAACCAGAAGATGAATTCCGCTCTTGGAATTTTAAACGGCAAGAAAGTCCAAGCAGCACATTTTAAGGTACGTTAAATTGTCTCTTTTACGCCATCTCAATTTTTAAATTTACGCTGACAGTTTTAGAGAGAAATTGCGTTGTGGAGGTAATAAATTTATAGCGAAAACATGTGAAATGACGGAAATATCCCTGCTTTTAGATAACATAAAGTTCTTTGTTATGTTATGTTCTACTTTTATTTATTTATCTTCACCTCAGAGTAGAAGAAACTGAGATTGAATAAAGTTGGTTTAGGAAAATTTTATTTAGGCCCCTAGGAGAGTAGGGGGCGGGAGTTAAATTTATTTAAACGAATCACCAATTTGCAGGCGGCACGGCACATTCCACAGGGCTACTAAAAATACAGTCAAAGTTTTCCCACGAGGTGTAATGATATCCGAGATACAAACCACTTGCTTTTTGTCATGTTTTGTGACACCGATGGACATGCTCTATAACCCAACAGATACAGTCCCAAAAACAAATATTTATAAAATCCAGATCGATAACATCGTAGTTTGGAACAGACACCACTAATGCTGGTCGTACGATAATTTCGCCAAAATGTGCTTCGTAGAATAGGCGCAATGCGAAATGTCAATTTGAAACGTCATTTGACACGATTCCCGAAACGTCAAATGCATGAAAATTACTTAACATAGAGGCTATATTATGGAAAAATCAAACAAATTCGAAATAATACGGCGATTTATCATGATATAATCCCACGAATAACTTCTACCATGAAGACAAGGTAAGATTAATTGCTTCAAAATTACATATTGAGAGCTTATTTCATGGATGTCTTCACCTTTTTTACACCTTAAAATCTTTAAGCAACTACTTTTCTTCTAAAAAACTTAAGAAAAACCTAAATAAGCTAAATGGCGAAAAGTTTTGTATTACTAAGTGACCTCTGAACAACGTAAACCACATAAAGCAAGGACAAACGGTCTAGGAATTTAGTGAATAAAGTTCAGTTACTTCAAGAAAAGGATATGAATAGTGTTGAAATTAGAATCCACTACACCCTTACGAGGCATTTATTTATTGAAATTTAAAAAATCAAGAGGCTTCTTAAGTAAAAATCTTGAGCTGATTCAATGTCATCGACAAGCACGTTCTCGAAATAAAATTGGAGTTCAAGCTCCTGAAGCTCACATAATATTAATTTATTTGTATTTAAGGCAAGCACCTGCGTGACCCCCTTCACCCTTTTCGGAGGACATTAAAGTAAAAGGATATTATCAAAACAGCTCAGCTGAAGGACTGGTATTAATATACCGTGTTATATGATCGATACATTAAGATATTACTCTTATATATGCCTTTATTTTTAAATTTTCAATATATAAACGAATTCCATAACGAAAAATATCTGCCTCATTCCTGACAGAATGGCGAAAGAAAAATAATTCAAGTAGCAAAAATAGCGAAAAAATTTTTTAATAATAGAATATAAAGTAAAGTTTTACTATAATTAATAATTAAGTATACAATAATTTTGTGACTGTTGCAACTCATGTTGCGATTCGTTGTCGCAAAATGTTCTAAAAAAGAATTTACTTCTCAAATGACTCAATAAAAACAAATCTAATGGCGGTAACTCTGGCGATCACGCAGGCATATATAAAGCATCAATTCCTTTAATCAATTGTTCAGTTCTTAGTAAACTTATTTGTAGGAACGACTGAAAAACGCGAATGACAAACTGCCAATTCAATATCTCAGCTCTTATAATGACTTTTGTACAATTGCCGAGAGACATATTGTCAAAGTGACCCACAAGGTAATAACATTACCGCCCAATACGCCCAATACAATTGTTGTATTGCCAATCCAAACGGAACTTTCCTTTTAATAATCCTCTATATTAACATTAGTGTCTCAGATTTCTGACCTGACAAGAAATTGTCTGCACTTCCTTGCTTAGATGACTGATGTTCTCTGATTCTGTTATTATCATGATATGTTGCCCAAATTATTTTTTTAATAATAATCCAACACAAGCGGTTTCAAAAACAAATTTTTATAATTCTCAGATCGATAACATCGTAGTTCGAAACAGACATTACTAATGCTGGTCGACCGATAGTATCGCCAAAATTCGCTTATTACGGCAGACGTAAAGCAAAATTTCAAATTGAATCGTCAAATCGCACGATTCTCGAAACGTCAAATGCATGAAGAGTACATAATAAAATGAAGGCTATATTGCGAAAAATCAAACAAAATCGAAATAATACTGCGTTTTATGATGGTATAATCCTACGAATAACTTCTACCATGAGAACAAGATAAGATTAGTTGTCTCAAAATGACATATTGTTTTATTTTCATGGTCATGGTTTAATATCTTTAAGCAACCCCGTTTCTCTTAGACAACTTAGGAAGCTAAATAGCGAAAAGTTTTGTCTTACTAAATTAATGACATCGAAAACAAGTAAAGCGCAGAAAGCAAGGACAAACATACCGTCTAGGAATTTAGAGAAGAAAGCCCAGTTACTTCAAGGATATTTATTTATTGAAATTAGAATCCACTACAGCCATACGAGGTATGCGTTTATTAAAACGAAAAAAAAAGTATGAAACTTCAAGTAAAAAATCTTGAGCTGCTTTAGTGTCATTGACAAGCATGTTCTCGAAATATAATTGACGTTCAAATTCCCAAAACTCACTTAGTATTAATTTACTCTTATTTAAAGCAAGCACATGCGTGACCCTTTTCGCCCTTCTCTGAGGACGCTAAAGTAAAAGGATATTATCGAAACAGCTGATATCTAGACGAATTCCATAAAGAAAAATATTTGCCTCACTCCTAACAGGATGGAGAACCAATAATTCAAGTAGCAAAAATAGTGAACAAAATTTTTAATAGGAGAATTCAAGATTTTCTGACTGTCATAAAAGGTTCTATGAAAGGTATCAAAAATGTACTTCTCAAGTGACTCAAGAAAAACATATCTAATGGATATACCTCTGGCGATCATGCGGTACATTCTAACGCATCAATTCCTTTAATCAATAATTGGCCAGGATATCTTTCTTCAGTTTTCAATTATAGTTATTACCCTTAGTTAACTTATCTTACATTTGTAGGAACTATGGAAAGAGCCGGATGACAACCTACCAATTCAAAACCTCAACTCTTAAAATGACTTTTGCACCATTACCGAAAGACATATTGCCAAAGTGACACACAAGGTAATAAAATTGACGCCCAATACAATTATTATTGTGTTGCGAATCCAAATGGAACTTTCCTTTGGATAATCCTTTGTATCAATATTAGTGCCTCAGATGTCTGACCTTATAG
>JAEQML010078916.1:0-12217 GCA_016904865.1 Pissodes strobi | reverse complement strand
ATTAAATCGTTAGATTTGAAGACGTGTTCAAAAATGGTTTTTGAACAATTAATTTTACAAATTTTTATCACCCCGTATTTCCGGCGATAACGGATCTTTTATATAACCTTTTTGCCCCAAAATCCTGCACAGATTAACCACTTTCAATGAAACACCATGTATATTGTATACTAAATTCCAACGTTACTTACGTACTTATAAAAGCTTTCGCATGTAGGACAAATTTTTGCTAAAATAAATGGAAAATCAATAATAGTTGATTTTTTGAAAGGAAACATGGGGAATTCAATTTAAGCAATTTATTTATTAAGGGCTTTTAGTGACATGAATTTTTCAAGTTGCTTTATAAAATATTAGATTTGAATAAGATATTTTAGGAAGAAAACGTGTCAATAAAAAATAGATTCTACTGCTCGGAAACGTGCGTAAGCAAAATAGTAAAATTTTTTGCTGCTTCAAGTTATAGATACTAAAGAAAAATTTCGAATAGTCTCAAATTATTCTGAACATTTGTTATATTTTAGATCTTTAACTGCTCAATTCATATTTGCCCTCGAATTTATACCACTCTTTATACTGAACTGAGCGCTATAAAGCATTTATTTTAATTTATGCTATTTCGCAAATTGCTTTCTGAACCTTAATCCTGCAAATGTTATATTTATCTTATGCGTAGACGAATTTATTTTTGCATAATAATGCTTTATTCGAAATTCGTTTGGTGTTTATTCAAAGAACGAGTTTGTTTTGACATGCCATGCAAATTTTGCTTTATAAATAGCTTCTGTATATATTCAAAACCCATATTTATGTTGCCCATTGTGGGAACGCTATGCAATTATTTGTCGGTTTGATAAACATTGCTCTGCAGTTTATGAAACAATATGGATGGTAGGTGAATTATAATGCTCATTAGTGTATAATTTGTTAATTACCGGAAGTTATTAGCATGAGTAAGCATAGAATGATTAAAAATTTCATTACACATTGCTAATACTAACGCACAATATGACTAAACAATTATTTATTGTATAACAAGCTGAGCCAAAACAATTATTAATGTTGTTACTGCGAGAGATGAGAAAAATGCAAAATTAATAAAATCAATTAAGCATTTTATTAAATGTTTGGTACAAATATAAACATTAAATACCAGTTTGTGACATTAAATGCTAATATAATAATATAACATAACATAACATAATAACATCTTCTACTAAAAAATAATATAGAAATACTTTTGCAAATTACATATTCGCTTTTTAACTCTTGATATAAAAACAAGTAAAAAATACAAAATTTGGCTCGAAAGGTTGCTTAGACTCAACCAATTTGAAAACAACATAGTACTTGAAAGTTTACGACTAACATCTTTACGCCGTCTTCCACTGTTTTCAGAAAATATGATTAAATAAGAAAACTAGCCTTCTTAACACAAGATTCTGAAAAGTAATCATATTTATTTTTTAAATCCTGTAGCTTCACATTTTGTCATTTTATCAAGATAAAGAACATTTTCTAAATTACTTCCTAAAAGCATTAACTCAAAGTCCTACTATAAAATAATTTTATTGTATGGTGTAACGTTGTAATTTTATCTGAATATTATATCGCAATTTTCTCTGAGTATCCGTTAAATCGTGGTATCGATTGTGGCAACCTTATTACTACGAGTGCATTTCAGTACTCCGACTCGTTTGACAGCACGAGCCTCAACTGCTGAATGCTGGTTGATGATTGCCAGATGTTAATGTTACAAATCGTAGTAACGCGTATCTTTTGTTAGAGTACCAGCTATGCTGTTGTGAAATATCCTGTGAAAAGCGGTGTGATAACCCTTTTAAAATAAAAGGTAGGTTCGACCCATGTGCTTTTTAGCATCATGGCTAAAAAAATCGTTTGCCATTTCACGAGGGTCTTTCCGAGGGACCAATGCCCATTTGCTTGGGGACTTCCTTATCTAAGTAGGAGCCCAGCCGTTTTCTCCAGCTTGGACCAGACAGAGAGTTTAGTATAGCCTGGTTATCCCGACTGGTACCTTTGCCTAGGTCTTCCAATTACCAAGGACAAAACACATCTTCAAGTCTGGTAGGATCAATTTTCAATTAGTAACAAATTAGCACGGCTAATATGTTGAGCTTTGTTCTTGATTTACCGTGCCACTACCTTTAATTTGCCAAGTGAAAAGACTAAATATAATCTACCGAGAAGTACATACTGGAAATATTACTTCCAGAGATACTGAGTTTTAGTCGCTGAAGTTATTTAGTGATTTTAGTAAGAGACAGTCCACTAATATACTGTAATTCTTTTACCGTTTCCTCTCTTGTTATTATCTAAATTTATACTGGACAATTAGGGCGATTATGCCATTTATATTAAGTTAATGATATATAGCTGTAAAACCCATGGCAGAAATGAATTTAACTCATTTAAACCTTGTCATTTAATTCTCGCCCAATATAGATAGACTTGAGCTCAACTCTTTCCTTACGTAGGCGGTTATATTTCTACCTATTCCCTCCAGTAAAATCCCCTTTAGTTTAGCGTTTTTGAAGACATTTTATAGATCTTGTAGAATCCAGCTTCCAAGGGAGTAAGTAAGAGTGCTTTAGCGAATATTTATTCCCTCCTATTTGCAAAATATTGTTATTATGTCATTATATGTAAGCAATAGTAATTGAGTAGTATTAAATTTTCTTTAGATTAATCTCATAGAAGAGCATTACATTTTCTTTGAAAATAATTCATCTAATTGAATAAAATTAGGTTTTTCATTTAGACTTAATTACAGTAATTAATATAATATTAATTGGAATACTGTTTACCACCGGTGATACTGAAAAGTCAGCAGCAGTAATTTTCTATCGCATTTAAAAAAAATAGTAAGCGTCACTCGATAGTATTTTCTTAATTCGGCAAAGGTCTATTGTTGTACAGGGTTATCCAACGAGGACTGGACAAGGCGATTTTTTGACTTTCCCTTATCTTATGTAATTTTCTCCCGCGAATTCAGATATATTCAGCAAAAAACAATTGAACATCAAATAAAAGTGCTAGGGGTCACTTTGATATTTTTTTAAATGGGATGCCATATTTTTAATGTGCTTTTCCGACTTCTCATATAAATTTTGATCTAAAATAATGGAGTATTAATTCAAAAATGAGTTTTGTCTTCAGTTTTAAATTCGGAAAATGTTCGTCTACCGTACCAAAGTTTACAGAATTAAAAATATAAGTTGATTCACTCCGCGCCATCGTCAAATTGCACTCCGCCCCTCCCCGCCTACCTGGTAGACTGGTGCCAGTCTATAGTGGAGAGCTAGGTAATTTAAGTTTATTTTCAATTTGTTTGCAGTCCGGCGTATAGGGTGAGATTTCCAAAATAGCGGTTTTTTTTGGTGGATTCAGTAGTTGATTGTGAAAGACGAATGGCAGACAACATATCGCTCTTTAGGTGCCCAAAAGGGTAGGTATGTATTAGTTTATTATGAGCTTTTATTTAACTTCAATTGTATGTTTGGGTCAAATCTTACAATTAGTGAGTACAATAGAGTATGTATTAAAAAAAAACTTGCAGGTATCGAGCCTGGAAAAGTGCCTTAGAATTTATAGGATCCCACAAATATGCGAATGATACACCAATGTAATGTCATAGCCGTATTAGAATGTGTGGTTTGCAGTTTTGCAAATTCTTCTAGGAGCTGTATACATTCATATGCTGTTCCATCAACCGTGTTACCAACTAAAAAATGTAACTTTTAATCAGATTTTGTGCATTTGCAAAATAATGTAAGATGGGTGCAAATATAGGTTTATCTAAAAGTCTATTACTTTAAATTTTGTGCTAATTAGTTATTGTGGTAAAATTAACGAAACATAGAATTTGCTAAAATGTAGACAATTAGTTTTGCAAGACTTTTTCCAAAATAATTTGTAAAGTTTTGCAAAACTGTGATGTAGTTCATCCCCAAAATAAATTAAAATAAAGAATTTTGCATGGGGTATTAAATTTCATTCTTGAAGTAAAAAATAATATATTTTACAAATTTTATTTAAATATGCAATCGTATTTATCGTAATTTCCTTAAAATATGCTGAATAAGGCCTTTACCTTTTCATCTTTTTTGTGACTTCACAAAATATATTTTTCAAAATTTTGATGAAAACATATTTCAATATTTAAGTTCCTCCATTTATTACTTACTAAGCGGGAAATTTTACTATATGTATACGTAAATCTCGTCAAACTCGGCTCTTATTGCCTCAATACCCCCTACATTTTTTTACGTCCTCGGCTCGCCATTGATATGACGATTTCATTGAATTGGCGCTTAGTGCACCAACTTATATTTTTAATTCTGTAAACTTTGACCGTACGATAAATACCTGATAGATGGATACCCGTTTTACCTGTTCAACCTTTAACCTGCTTTAAAGCGGCAGTCAGTCAGACCAAATAATCAACTTTCAAATTTCTATACTATATTTTTCACGAATTAGTTAAAAATAATGGTAGTTTTTTGCAAATCTATTATTGTTTACGTATAAATACAGTATGACATATTAGAAAAAACTATAAACTAACTTAATAACTTTAATCTCAATAATATAATTGTTCGATGTGGCCTCTATTATTTTTAAAACATATCCTCGAGACTTCTGTTCGGTCGTTGATAAACTACATTTTTTTAAATTACCCCATCAAAATGTATCCATTGGCGTGATATCGGGGCTATTTGGTGGCCGATGAATTGTTCCGTTACGGCCAATCCACTGATGTAATGCTCATAAGTATGTTACCACTTCTCGAACTGCATGAGGCGGAGCACCATCCTGCTGCCAAATGATATTGTTGTAGACTTGCAATGGCAATCTTTCCAAGAAATCCTCGATATCGTTTTGAACAAACTGGAGGTATCTTTGGCCTGTTAAGGAGCCACGATAAAATAGTGGTCCAATGATTCGATTTTCTAACATCCCACACCAAACATTAAGTGAGATCCTACCTTGAAACTTTATCATTTGATATCTATGAAGGTTAACTGCTGCCCAGTATCTTGTATTTTTCCGATTGTATACCCCGATGTTGTAAATGACGCTTCGTCAGTCCATAGAATTTTATTATATAAATAGTTATAATCTTCGTCTTGCTCTCTTATCAGCATTGAAGCAACAAATCGAAATCGAAGTTCTTTTTGATGTTGTGTTAAGTATTGAGGGGGAAGGATGCAATATGGTTTTAATTTTTTTTTTAAAGTTCTGTTCCATAGCTTACTCTCCGGAGTCCTGGACCATACCTTACTCCTCGTACCGCTTGCGGAATAGAACTCTTCGTATTTATAGTAAAATATTGAACAATGGCTCGATTCCTTCTATTCTGTCTTTTCATCTTTCTTGGCTTATCTTTCAATGTCTTGCTTTCATCATATAGGGTCTTAATTCAGAGAATTGTATCTACTGAAATGTGTCTCTGGAAACTCTCAAAAAAATGTTCTTTGGGTTTGTCGAGCATTCTCTCCACTTTTGTAATATAATTTTATTACACTTAGTCGTTCTTCTAAAGCATATTTCATTATTTGTAACTAATTCGTGAAAAATATAGTATAGAAATTTGAACGTTGATTATTTGGTCTGACTGACCGCCGCTTTAAAGCAGGTTAAAGGCTGAACAGGTGAAACGGGTATCCATCTATCAGGTATTAATCGTTCGGTAGACGAACATTTTCCGAATTTAAAACTGAAGAAAAATGGCGTTTTTGAATTAAAGATCCATCATTTTAGATCAAAATTTATATGAGAAATCGGATAAGCACATTAAAAATATGGCATCCCATTTAAAAAAATTATCAAAGTGACCCCTAGCACTTTTATTTGATGTTCAATTGTTTTTTGCTGAACATATCCGAATTCGCGGGAGAAACTTACATAAGATGGCTATTTCAGTTTTTTTTTTATAAAAGTACAGGGAAAGTCAAAAAATCGCCTTGTCTAGTCCTTGTTGGATAACCCTGTACATACGCAGTCAGTATTAATAAGTGAGTTGTTTGTAATCCTGGTGTTTATTTTAGAAACTAAAGTAAAGCTATAATTTAATCTCATTCTAATTTTTTACGCTCTTTCACAGGGTATTTTTTCCTAAATTTTAATATCCAATTTTCAACCCGACACCATTTCTAATAAATTTCATACAAAAAAAATATAGTGGCGCCCACTCTAATGACCATAAACTTTATCCCACGTCTTTAAAAAAAGTTACCACCGGCTGAGTGAGTCAGGCATATGTACAGCTGCATGAGCGGTTATCGAATAAAGCTGGTTACAATGGTGTAGGACTTTAAGTAAATGTTGTGTGGAAAATCGTTTACAGAAAATGTTCGTCATCTTAATAAATTGATAAAATATCAAGTTAATATCGCGTCAAGAAAGTTAGTTTTTCTCCGATTGACAGCAAATACTAATTTTGCAGACACATATTAATCAGCAAAGTATTACCAAAGACAGTTCACAGGGAAATTGTCTTTGGTATTACTTTTCCTGCCTTGGCAGCAAAGTAAGTACTTTCCTGCTTATGCCCGAGAATAACAACTGCAGAGAAGCGACAAAAGCCGTCGGCACCTTTGAAGTTGGAGAGCCAAGTTCAATTTGTCATATGTGACAGATGACCGGTTTAATACACTGAGAGAAATGTAATGAAGGGAAAAGAAATTCTATACACCGATAAAATATGTAATTAATTACAAGTTTATTACTTACTTTTTAGAAACGTATTATGAATAGTAGTTTAGGATTTAACGGTTTAACTCAGAGTTTACTGATTAGTCGCATTCTAACCTTTTTGAAGTGAATACTTCTTTGGTGTCATGAGAGTGATTTTTCACGGTCGCATCACGACATGGTTTATGTTTTCGTCTCGCGTTACGAAATGTTCGTATCGTTGGTTGGACAACTAACTAAAATTAACCAAATCTATTAAAATTGATTATAACGTATCAGAACCAGCCAAATAAGTGAAACAAGTTGAGACTAAGTGAAACCAACCAAAAGTTAATTTGACGACTAACCCAAATTAACGAAATATATTAAAATTGATTATAACGTATCGGAACCGCTTCAAATGACTAAAATAAGTTGAGAATAAGGGAAACTAACCAAAAGTTGATTGTGCGAATAACCCAAACTAACCAACCCTATTAAAATTGATTATACCGTATCGGAACCGGTTTCAGAATATGTAGCAGGGATAAAATGAGGATCGAAAATTTGACTCCGTACCACCCAAAAAATAGAAAAAATGGAAAAAATTGTTCGGAAAGTGAATAAAACGAAATAATAAAAAAAAAGTTAGAGAAACGAGGCTTTCGATGAAAAAAAGCGAAAAAAAAAATGAAAAAAAAAGTGTCGAAGCCAGGAGCAAAAGATGAGAAAGAAAAAGCTTAAAAAATAAAAACTTAGGTAATTCCTAATATCGCTCAGAAGTTTCACTTCAGTTGTGTGCTTATAAAGGTGAGGCACATAATTTTTTTTAAATCTTATTTTGCTTCAGTTATTTGAAATGTTACAATATGAAGTAATTATAAACGCCAAAAGATATACAGGCAGCCTAAAAACCTTCATAGGGTTTACCGTTTATGATGTCCAAAAACTATTTCATACACCATAATATGGTATAAAGTTGGAGACTTTATCCGGAAAGCACACTATGTGTGACTTGTACGGGTACTTTTTAAGTTACTGTATATTATACTAAATTATGTAAACCTAATGATTTAATTGTTTTAAAATTAATATTTGAAAAAGTGGTTGTTTTGTTGGTCAAAATGATAAATAAAACACTTTTTCTAATACTTATACTGAAACTACCCAGACCCAGGCCATGTGTTTATGTGCGAAAATCCGAATATTGGCGTGATCCTTGTTTATTTACACTTTAATTATCGAGAACCTTTTACCTACAATGTGTTAATTCCAGGGTCTTTTAGAGTTTGGATACACTTTAAATTTTACAATGAATATTCGAGTATGTTACCTGTTTCTGTAAATCTAATAACCTCAATAAAAGACCAATTTTCCAAAGAGCACATTTTATTTTAATAATAATTAGAAAATGTATAGGTATATTGAACATTCCAGCGCACTATCAATTTAACATTTATAGACAATCAAATGGACATTTTGCTAAGAACATTATGCGATAACAGCATACCGATTAATCGTTACAAATTTACCAATTTATGGAAAATTAACAATTTTTAAAGAATCAAATTTACCTATTGCTAGGAATGCTAATCGATAGTAGAATACCATTAGTCGTTTTTTTTTTGCCGAAAACCGCGATTCTCTAACTTTTTTTTTAATATTATTATTTTTTTTCTTATTTCGTTTTATAATACTTGTATTAACTTTCAGAATATTTTTTAATTTTTTTTAATTTTTTTTCCATTTTTTCATCCTGGGAGGTGGGGTTATAATTCCCACCCCCACTGATGGTTCGAGGCTCCGTTGCAGAGATATCGGCAAAAAACCTTTTTTCTTTTCCCCAAAATCCCCTTTAAATTAGAGCCCCGGTCCCCCCATATGTTCAAAGGTAGCCCCCCATGAGGCGCACCTACCATAAAAATTTCAACCCCGTAACCCCTCTCGTTCTTCCGAAATTAATTATTTTATTTTTTCTTCTCGCTCCTCTCCTGGGCCGAACAGTGGGGGGGGGGGAGGGGGGATACGAGGTCCAGTTTTCGTTCAGGATCCTCATTTTACCCCGGCTACATGTGCTGAAAATTTCAGCACAGGCATAATTAAAGGGGCGTTTCACTTTGATAAGCGTTTCATTTTTTCCGACTTTACCCTCGCTAAAGAAGTCACTTCAATAATAATTAACACACAAACAAACCAAAGGGAACTGGCGTTCATGCAAAAATTTTGTCGTCGACGACTGTACTAAATAAATCTCGGACTAAACTAAACTGACAAGCACGTGGAGATGACAGTTGGACGGTTTACCTCCCACTCCAAATTTTTGGCCGAGATTTATGTTGTCGCTTCTCTGCGGTTGTAAAGGCGAGAATACACATGCAAGTAAAATAGCATGCCAGTGTCCAGTAGCTTGTATGCTAACTACTTGTTCTTGGACTACCAAAAATACACATGCTAGTAAAATAGCATGACAACGACATCATTCACACATTCCGACACGACTCGCATGCTTTTCTCCCTCCCCACCCCCACCCGCTCGACGAAATCGCACTACTTGCACAGAAAAATCAAGCGTCTTGCGATCTACTAGCGTGCTATCTCCTCGTGTGCTTTTTAACTGGCAGCGAGAGTCCCACATGCAAGTAGCACGCATCTTCCAGTGACTGGCATGCTTCTATGCGTGTAACATAGAGGCATGCCAGTTACTAGAAAATGCGTGCTACTTGCATGT
Organism: Pissodes strobi; assembly: GCA_016904865.1. Lineage (NCBI taxonomy): Eukaryota > Metazoa > Arthropoda > Insecta > Coleoptera > Curculionidae > Pissodes > Pissodes strobi. The sequence goes on along the minus strand of JAEQML010078916.1, from coordinate 2,793 downwards.
GTGACTCTCGCCGCCAGTTAAAAAGCACGCGAGAAGATAGCACGCCAGTAGATCGCAAGACGTTTCATTTTTCTGTGCAAGTAGTGCGATTTCATCGAGCGCGTGAGGATGGTGAGGAGAAAAGCATGCAAGTCGTGTCGAAATGTATGTGAATGACTTCGTTGCCATGCAATTTTACTAGCATGTGTATTTTTGGCATTGCAAAGACAAGTAGTTTGGGTTAAGGCGAGAATACACATGCAAGTAAAATAGCATGCAAGTATCCAGTAGCTTGTATGCTAACTACTTGTCCTTGGACTACCAAAAATACACATGCTAGTAAAATAGGATGACAACGACGTCATTCACACACATTTCGACACGACTTGCATGCTTTTCTCCCTCCCCACTCCCACCCGCTCGACGAAATCGCACTACTTGCATAGAAAAATCAAACGTCTTGCGATCTACTAGCGTGCTATCTCCTGGTGTGCTTTTTAACTGGCAGCGAGAGTCACACATGCAGGTAGCACGCATCTTCCAGTGACTCTCATGCTTCTATGCGTGTAACACGCATGTGTATTCTCGCCTTTACAAGCGTACAAGTTACTGGACACTGGCATGCTATTTTACTTGCATGTGTATTCTCGCCTTATTATCGGCTTAGGCAGCAAAATGATTAGTCTCCATGGGAATAAAACGTTTGACATAAGTTGTCAAACTATAATTATTATGGACATATACATTTCCATAGCAACCAACCGTTCCAACAATTGCGATTTCTATCAAATTTTGTTTTAATTTATCACTACAGGAAAAATAAAAAGATTGTGAGCATTGTAACAACAAATAACTATTTTTTAAAATTAAAACACGTTTTCTGAAACAGTGGAAGGCGGCGCAAGAGAGTGGAGAAGTGAATCGTAAAATTCCGACTGACATGTCGTTTTCATTGTTTTCAGGTTGGTTGAGATTAAGAGTTTTCGAGTTACATTTTCTATTAATTCATTTTTTATATCAAGAGTTAGAAAGAAAAGCGACCGAAAGTGTGATCTGCAGCTACTGATTCTGTCAGTAGAGGTATTTTTATTTTCCTTTGTTTTAGGAGAAGATGCAAAATGATAAATTATTTCATCATCCATTAAAGCATATTATTACTTACTCTTTATTATTTATATTCGTATCAAGTATTTAATACAATCCTTTATTGCCTTTATACTGTCGCATTTTACCAATCTCGCGCACGTTGTACCCAGAATAACATGGATTGTTTTTGTTTAGCTTGTAATAGTAAAGTAATCTAACAAACAACTTACATTTATAGATATTCATATCAAAAACGATTTATTTATATAATTTTGACACCACATGTAATTAGATATTTATTTTTCAAGAATGGTTAACAGCAGACTTGACTACGTCAAAATAAAGGCGCTTAAAAATCAGGTTTCCTTAAGAATTGTATTACTCGGAAAAACTGACGAAATGAAATTGAAAAGTAGGAAAAAACTTATACTGGAAGAAATTATGCAGAAATCTAAAAAAGCTGGAGGGCTAATACCAAAACATCGGCAGGACGAGATGATAAAGAACTTTTCTCGTTTCCTCAATGAAAACCTGAAAATAAGTGAACATTCGATTTTGTAATTAAAGTACCTATTAAATGTTTTCTTTTGAAAAATATTCGAGTGTTATTCTCCAAGTGATTAGGTATATAGAGTGTATTATGCATGATGCAGAAAAATAAATCTCGGTTTACAAGTAAAAATTTAAAATTTCAGTATATTACAAACCAAGCGAAGAAGTGAATCATTACGGCCAAGAGTTTGGTTAGTATAAGGTACGCTTTAAGCTCGAAGCAATAATGATCCTTCCCGTGAAGTTGCGATTTTAATATTTCTATTTCTTCTGAATCGTTCACTTCATTTAAAAACGATGATGTGTCATCATCACTAGCTGAAGATCCAAACTGCGATGATTAAATCGTCCATAATTGTTTCCATGTATTCCACCCGCTGCTGCCCAGTATTTCTCTTCAATAAAACAAATGTGTTTAACGTATTGTGAACTTCTAAAATGCATACACTTCTAAGTAAAATTACCCTATCCTAAGTTTGAACTTGAACTTGGAAAATAATATGTAAACATTAAAGATAAATTATAAACAACGCGAGCGATCAATGCAAGCGATTATATAAACCTTAAACGTGCAACGGGGCTATTTTATAAATACGCAAGCAAACCATCAGCTTGGCAGATACTGTTTCCCACTCGAAACCTGTTCAACCGGTTCCATACAGCACACTTGTGCGTAGGGTTCGGGGTGTCCTAACCTGTAACCTAATTCCCTAGCTAAAACCCGAGTTTCGTAGCACACATGTGCGTGGACTTGAATTCGCCCACCTAGAGTAGTAAAGTCGAATCTACGATAAATTGTCAAGAAAGATAATTTAAAAGTAAAATCTGTCAAATAGTTAAACTGCAGTGTAAAATCTGTTTGTAATTAAGCTAAACCAATCTGCCGTTTAGAACGTTCAAATACCTACCTAAATTAAATAGCGAAAACTAATCACAACACAAATTTTAAAAACGCTTAATAGAAAACAGGGACCAAGATTTATAAAAAATTCAAGGTATACCAAATCTAACCCAAAAGATATGCGTACCTTAGTAATCGGGTATAGTGTAAATATATTAATTTGACCAAGAGACACTGTTATTGTTTATACCCGAAGTGCCTTCTTTATCATCTCTGGCGTAGATCGACCCCTGATCTGAGCTTCATAACCTGCACGCCAACCAAGGCATGGCGTC
>JAEQML010078915.1:0-12218 GCA_016904865.1 Pissodes strobi | reverse complement strand
GCCATCGGTGAATGCTTTGTTCTTTTGTTATTAGTATACTTGCCAAGTAACTTCAAAATTTATTTAGACATTAGTTACATAGTTGCATAATGTTTCAATTTTTACAGAGATAAAAGCCAGTTTAGGTATCAGTGTGTTGCAAACATATTTAAACAATTTTGGTCCAAAATAATTGTCCACAATAATTATTACAAAATACAATTGGAATTACTGACTCAATAATAATTAATTTTATATGTCAGAGCGAAGTAAAATTATTGCAATTTATTTGTTTTTATTCCAAATGCATGGCCTACTCTTCAAGACCAAATATTTTATATGGCTTTTTAGGATACTTGGGCATATTTTACTCATCGGGTGCAAAAAATAAATAAATTTTTAGTTGTTTTACATGAAATGAAAAGAGTTGGGTCTATTTATGATTTTGAGCGGAGAAAATTTTGAATCAAAAGTGATTAAATGTGTTTGCAACACACTGATACCTAAACTGGCTATTATCTCTGGAAAAACTGCAACATTATGCAACTATGTAACTAATTTCTATCTTAAATAAATTTTGAAGTTACTTGGCAAGTATACTAATAACAAATGCACAAAACATTCTCCAGTGGCGTAACGTTTAAGAAAAAATTGAGAAAAAAAAAGAAAAATTAAAAGTTAATGTACTTAACTCAAATTTCATATTTAGATTACTTTTTTAATTCGCAAGAACTTTTCCTTATAAGATTTTGCTGTATCTTTATAAATTAAGGTACTTTACTCTTGACGCGATTTCGGAAAAATGATATTTGCGCCCGCACTAAAAGCAGTACAGAAAATTTGAAATACTCATTTACTGTTTTAGGGCCAGCACCAACTTTTATCAAGAATAAAATTTTCTGAGAAACCAATAATAAAAAAGTTTCCCATATGTTGCATACTTTTTTGGACACACTGTATATGTATATATAAACCGTCCATAGGAAATCCCATGCAAATTTCAACAAATTTTAATACCTCCTAATTTTATCTCCACTATTTATTTTAAAGCAAACTTGTATTAGCTTTTTTTGAAGGTCCTTGTATGGTAGCCTCCCATGTAAAATTTGAATAATTTTCATTTAGCGAATTAAGAGGTATTTTGAAAAATGTTTCCTAAAGTTTGTGATACAAAAATGCCATGCTGATAATTTTCTCAATTAAACCACCAGCAGATGTCAAATTATAATAACAGACAAACGATTTCATATTTTATATCGCATTTTTGTACCACAAATTTTAGGAAACATTTTTCAAAATACCTCTTAATTCGCTAAATGAAAGTTATTCAGATTTTCCATGGGATTCTACCATACAAGAATCTTCAAAAAAGTCTAATACAAGTTTGCTCTAAAATGAATAGGGGAGATAATATTAGGAGGTATTAAAATTTGCATGGGATTTCCTATGGACGGTTTTAGGATGCAACACCCGGTATGTAGCTAAACGCTAAACACTTTTCGCTTAGTTTCCTTACTAAAGTGGGTTACATTAAAAATTTATTACTTTGATATTTATTTTTTAATTTATTTTTCTACACAAATATTCTGATTCAGCGAAGTCATACTTTTGTTTTACAGTCCGCGTACCATGGGCATATTGTTATAGGTTAGACGAAGGAGCGACATAGCTTATTTATCGTACAAAAAGAAAACTAAGCTAGCTAACTGAACTATAATGGATTCGCAAAGGAAATAATAAGAATTCGTTTATTTATTTTACTATGGAAATAATTCAGATCGATAAACTTTGTCCAGGGAAATTACATAGGAGTTTGTAAACTCATGCATTTTAGTTCAGAAAGTTACGAGGTCTGAAACGTATTGTTATAGTTTAACATAAATTAGTACTAAGTTATAGAACTACGAAAATGTATAATAGGTAACTGTAGGGTAACTGACATTCTTCTATGCATATGTAAAATAAGCAACTCTACAGAATGGAACGAAAATTATATTCTTGAAATCCGCAAATACGGCGATTTGATGTTTTTTTTTTTTGGAATGGTAAAGTAGTATTTATTAGACAGCGTGGCTCAAAGATTGGATGTCAAACTGAACTTTCAAGAAAAACATTCAGACAACATTCAAGCAATAAATCTCCCATTCAAACAAAACCAGTACTCTCGATATTTAAAAGAATTAATATCCCCCTTACGATGAATCATACTTGATGATCTGTAAAATTAAGTTTGTTTTCCTAGTTATAGCGATTTAAATAGTCTCTACTAGACTGTTACAAGTTATTGATATAAATTATTTGAGCTAGTAAGCTCATTTGTGACTTCGCTAGATGACCACCTAATTCGGCAGCATCAACCACGCATCGCGACGGAGCAAACTGCCGATGCCGTGACAATCCGTATGCCAATGGATTCTAACAGAAAATGAGAGGGTTCTTTGCGGATAGATACATAAAGTTAGAATGAGAGGATTTCTTGGCATGTCCGCTTAGCAGGAGCAGAAAGGAATAGATGGAAGTAGCCCGGCGACACGTGTTTCTGCTTCTTGACTTCATCAGGCAATGTAAATGCATATGCATACATGTACTTTTAAGTCTTAATTGGAATCAACCAACCGTCGCGACGGACGGAGCAAACTATAGGAAGCTGCCGTGACAATTCGTATGCCAATGGATTCTAACAGAAAAAGAGAGTACTCTTTGCGGATAGATACATAAAGTGTAGAATGAGAGGATTTTTGACGCTCATGAATACTGATAGGTTTGTCAACTAGCTAAGTAAGTTCGTTACTAATAGCAAAATTATCGGCTTTACGTCCTTCATCGTCGTTTTTATTGGAGTGTTTCAACCAGTCGATGTTATGTACGTTGAAGTCTCTTACTATGACAATTTCTGCCGTTAGATAGTTGATCTACAGTAAATTCAATTTGAGTCCCAAGATTTGAAAAAAGCCGTTTATATTGGTATTCGCTAGGTGGTCTATACAAGCAACAAATGAATTTAGTTTTTCGATATGTGCTTAATTTGAACCACATGATATCGAAGTTTTTAGGTTCGTATGGTTCTTTTCGCTGACAACATAAATCGTCTCGTATAAAAACAGCTAATCTTTCTTCTTTTCCATCCTTGTTACTGGAGAAAAAGGCATGGTAATAAAACATTAAATAGAGGTCATTTCACGCCACCTAAACCATTGTGTGTGACCACACCTACCACACACACATCCTATTCGAAAATTCCATATTTTCCACGTCTTCCAATGGAGTATTTAAGAAATATTTTAATATGTGCAGTGCAAATACAAGGAGAACGCAATGAATTTCAAATTAATACCTATATTAATTTACGATCCACAATTGATACATTTTCGAGTTTATTCTCGCCATAGAAATGCAACTCGTTTCCAGTTATGGATGGCATTTAATGATCAATATCACGATCTTATTACAGGCTATTATTGCACCTACCGATCTGGTGCCAGGATATTAGGTTGCTGCGCTCATGTAACCCGTTTTATTCGTCATATGGGATATTCAAGGCACGAAGAACAAATTCAAATTCATCATTACTCTGCACCGTTTCCACTGTATAGTTCTCACACTAAGACTACAGTCTCGCGTTGAAAATTTTTGAACTATTTTAAACTAAATCCGAATATTCGTATAGAAATTTAAATTACAAAATAAGTATCACAATAATATATATAGATATTTTTGAAATATGTATGGTAAAAGTTATTGTTATTTGTTATTGTTGATATTTTGGGCTACCTCCGTTCGTTTCCGCAAATTAAAACTTAAACCTATGGGTTCCGGTTCTATAAAGTATTCCGTAGTAAACGAAGCCTGTAATCATCCTAACAGACTAAATAGAAATCACCTTTAAGCGCATGCAGAAACCAGCATAGAAGAAGACAGCATTAGCAATGAAAACAAGAGCGTAACAAAACCTGAAGAAAGGTAGGAAAAAACGAAACATCGATAATGGAATAAAGGTACTGGCAACCAATGTGAGTCTCTGAAATGTATTGAGCTTTTCTTGGAATATATTGTAAATAGCATCTTATAGATGTTTGTTTTATTGCTTTATTGCTTTGTTTTTTTGTAAGTGGTTACCTTCCCATTGCCGTCTGTCACATGTTGTTGGGAAGAACGAGATGGCATCCAAAATGTTTTCGTTTCTAAATCTATTAAAAGCAATCGATTTGGGAAATATTTAGATTTCTACACACAGCGGCAACAACACCTTAGCACAGAATGATAACATGGCCAAATTACAATTTTTGATCAAAAAAATTAATCAGCATTTTATCAAATATATGCCTGCAAGTTCTTGATTTCTCTATTTTGGCTGAAACGGATATACACAGTTTATCAGAGGAAAGCTAGTCAGTTTTGACTATAAAGCATGGGTTTTGGCAACTCCATCAATCTACTGTGTCTATTTCGACGTATACCAAGGACGAAAAGTTCAAGAGACTGGCGAAAAACTTGGATTTGGTGAATCTGTAGTACAAAATTTTACCAAATTTACAGTGTTTCCTGATTTGGAGGGCTCGTCATTGCTTGATAATTTCTTCCCAAGCGCCTCTCTTATCAGCAAGTTGACAGAAATGGCTTTTGATGCAATGGGTATAGTGTAAGAAAACCGTACCGATAAATGCCCACCTGAAATTTCTTCACAAATTAAGGAAAAGATAGGGATGCATTAGGCGATTGACTAAGATGCTAATATTGTTTATGTGCCATGGATCGGAAAAAGTGTTGTGATAATGCTGTCAAATGAATATGGCGTAAAACCGACCCGGCCGGCAAGTTGTTAGATATTTCGTAAAAGAGAAAAGAATTATATACGCAGCTGAACGTCATACATTGTTACAACAGCTTTAAGGTCCACCAAATGGATAACAATGTGGCGATATATTCCCATTTCATTTTTGATGTTTAATGTATGCATGAATAATGCATGGATAATGCCACGGAAATTTGGAAAAAGCTGATAAACCAAACTTTCGAAGATCAATTATCTAGACCATAAAAAACCTTTCTTATCTACTGCCTAAGACCTATCCTTGTTAGTACAGCAATACGTTAAGTATTGTCAATATCTTGTCAGACACGACGAAGATGCGGTCATTGTAAAAGCAAAGTACTATAGCTTATGACCAGTGTGAAGTTGCATAACCTGGTAAAAGTTCCCGACTACATATATAGACAAGTAAAACACAAAATTATGAAAGTTTTCATGTATTGCTCCGTTCAATTCACTAGTAGGTATACCTATTTCCCCAAGTGGATCGAAAGCGACTCACATGTAGACAGCAAATCTCGTAAAAGAAAAACAGTTCTAGGCATATATGGGTTAAAGTAGTATTATTTAATCATCTTGGCGACACTTTCAGCATACAATTCCAGAGTGTATTATTTTTAAAGAAATGTTTTAATAAGTTAAAATTTGTCACGAAATAGCAATTCTAAGATTGGAAAAGTAAATAAATCATAACATAATTAAAAAGAGTGCTTTGCAGAATATCTTAAGGGCAATTGTGTCATGAGAATATAATATGAAATATGTTTGTCTCTTTGTTTTATTGCATTTGACGAGTTTTCACAAAGTGTATGCTTTATGTAAATTATAGCGACATGTACAAATTATTAATGTTTTTTAACAAAGCTTGACGCTGCTGTTCTGAAACATAGGTCACATTAATCCAATAACTACTTTTCTCCTGGTTGCCATATTTGGCCGTCAGTGCTAAAAAATTCACAGTCCTTCGCAAAGATGCAACCGAGGGGTGGGGGGGGGGTAGACATTGAAAATGATGAATAAAAACGCAAAATGTGATTTGTGTTGAAATTCAAATAGTTTCTAAAAGCAGAATTTAAAAAAGTAAAAATACAAACAGCAGTGTTCAAATATTCTAATGATTCAGGCGGCATTGCATGGATTTATGTCTTTATATGTCCCCATAGGAAAAAGGTCAGCAGTGATAAATACAGGGACCTTGCAGGCCGCTCAATATGCCCTCTTCTCCCAATCTGCCGCTCAGGAAAAGTATCATCTAAGAACCACCATCTTGTTGGAAGATTAGGTTCTCTCCACGGTAACGATCATCCTCTCGATTATGTCCGTTAAAGCTAGATCAACGGTGATTTCGAACAAATCCAAATACATTTCGCCATTCAAATTTCCAGACAATAAGAATAGTCTGACAATATTGAGTGCAACAAGGATCATAAATCATACTACCTTAATGATGTTATTATTTATTAGTTTCTACTAGAATGTGTCAACTACTACTAGTTGACTACTAGTCCGTTGAGGCATCTATATTCGCCAGGAAAATTTAAATGCTTTTCTTTCAGTACTATTAATTCATATAACGTCTCTAAGGCAATTATTCAATGTCTAAAGTGAGATTTCAGTATCCTTCAGGCATTTACATCTTCTTTTTATAGAAATTTCTTTATTTGCTATTATGTCCGTTAATTTGATTGCATGTTACTCTTTAAAAATAGTTATACCCATTTTTTTGTCTTTAATTGTTATACTGTGGAACTCACTTCCAGGACATCTGTTTCCCACTAATTACAACCTACAAATATTCAAGAACCGTGTCAATCAACATCTTCGCACACACACCGCTCGTCGAGCGCAATAGGATCTCCCTTTAGGGTGTGTGCCACTGCCATAAAAAAAAATACCGAAATTTTTCAGATTTTCAATCGTTTATTTAACATTCCGGTTCTAAATTTGTCTAAGGAATATTATTTAGATAGATAATAATTTTTTTTAGTATTTATTAAATTTTAAATGTAACTAGTATAATATTACTATAGTAATTTTAGAACAAATATATAAAAGCAAATATAGACAAGCTAAATAAAATAATTAAAGAAGTTTGATATACTATAGTCTGTCTACAAAGTATCCGGAAAAAAGAAAATATAACTTAAATTTTTCGATTCAAATTTGTGTTACTTAAATTATAAAATTATAACAAATAAGTCATGTCATTTACATACAACCGCCATTTATCTCTAAACGCTTCACTATACGTCCAGATACACCTAAAACTAGATGACCGTTCATAACATAACGTTCGGTGATGGTGGCCCACGGATATAGAGGGGGTATGGGGGGAGGGAGTGTGTGTCGCACCCCCCATCAATATTATTGATTCGGCAAATCGGTCACCGTTCGTCAGTTGCCGCATTTGGTATTGCTTTATTGCTTCTGATTTGTTTAGTGTTTTACAAGCAATTTATAATTTTTTTACATCAATCACGAAGCGTTACTATAACTTATGATTAAAAGTAAAATAATTAGCAAACTATTTACAGGTTAAAGTTTTATGGAAAACTCGATGGACTGCTCGCGCTGTCTATAAAATCGGTTTGAAGAATTATAGATGTACTTAATGAGATAACTACTAATCAAAACGAGAAACTAAGCCTTTAGTATGGTCAAAAAAATCCTTACTTTTGATATAATTGTTGCACTCCTTTTCATAAAAAGATATAATGTATAAAACGAAAAACTTAACGGAACTTCTAGCATGTAAATGAAGAGTAAAAGCTCTGTGCATATATGAAACATACTAACTAGAATCTAAGCAGCTTAATATATTGCGGCTATACTGCTAATCAATTCAACCATTATTTCACTAAATATCAATAACGATCGCGATGGCAGAGTACAAATATTATCGACTAGAGTCACCCAGCTAAATCGTTTTGATGTTTTTGAATCAAACGCAAAAGCCGCCGCACACCTGCAGCACGGTATAAATCAGCGAGCAGTCTGTCGGGAGAGATTCAAAAAGTATTCGCTGATGCAAAAGTATTTCCTCGGTTATTATTTCAACGCGACCCGACAGTGCAGGGTGTCCATTTTCGTTGTCATTGCGGGATATCTTCATTATTTTGACAGATAGAGAGATGCGGTTTTCGCAAACCTGGACTACTTTTTCGGGAAACAAAAAATGCCATAATAAAAATTTTCCTAGCCCTCTTCGTTTTCGAGCTACAGGGTGGAATTGAAAATTTGCACTTTTAGGGCATGCCTCGTATCTTAGCTGCCTGATAACTTATCGAAAAGATAAAAAATCCTATTCTTATAGATCTTTTTAGGTATAATTCAGTGGCGTGCATGAATATTTTATAGAGCTACCGTTTTTTACATACGACTAACCCAAACTTTTGATTTTTTAAATCAAACACCCTAGATTTTTATGCCATTAGATTCCATTATTTTTTACCGTAAAAATGATATATAATAGTTTATACTTTCTAATTTCGGAAATGTTAAAAATTAACAAAATGGTAAATTTCATGTACTAATTTTGTATTTGGCCGTGATTTGTATTTTAAACTTATAATTTTTTTAACAAGCATAATAACAACATAACAACAAACATAACAAAGAAAATTAAAATAACTCCTCAAAATGATTGCCATTTTCTCTCACACATTTCTCACACAATTTCGTAATTCATGGTGGCTCATTTAAAAAATCATATGTTTGGGTCGTATGTCAAAAACGGTAGGTAGCTCGAAAAAAATTCAAGCACGCCACTGAATTATATGTAAAAAGATCTATAAGAATGCGTTTTTATTTTTTGATAAGTTATTAGGCAGCTGAGATACGAGGCATGACCTAAGAGTGCAAATTTTCAATTCCACCCTGTAGCTCGAAAACGAAGAGCGCTAGGAAAATTTTAATTGTATTCCAGGTTTGAGAAAACCGCATCTCTCTATCTATCAAAATAATGGAGATACTCCGCAATGACAACGAAAATTGGACACCCTGTACACAATCTCTCGAATCGAACCAGATTGATCAAAATTCGCTCCGACGCCAAACACTGTCGGCAAAATTGGAAATTTGTCTCCAGTGAACCTATCGTATATATATTTATACCGTGGCGAAGGCATGGTGGCTCTTATTGAAAGTGCTCATGATTTTGAAAAAAATCATAGAAGGAGAACAGCGCCTAAAAAATTGGATCCAAATAGAGATTCAGACCTTTACACTCAATTCATCTTATATCTCACAATTCAAAGTGGTTGTGGATAGTCTTATTAACCCAATGCAAGAAAGTTTTAAAAAATTTTTAGAAATGGTACCGCCACTTTACAAAAATTTCCCATTCCCTCTAAGCCTCCAAAATTGTTGCTTTGATTTGAACTTATAGAAGCGGCAATAAATTTATTTTAAGCAGAATATTACATAGATCTAGAAGCTCTTTAGGCTGAATTGCAAATATTTATCGATCAGTGTCAAGATTTTTCAACTTTAAATGCAGTTTTTGAGAAGGCTTACAAAGTAAAAAGAATTTTGCCATTATGTTATAAACTCTGTACTTCAGTTCAAATAATTCCATTTGGTATGGCTTCCAACGAAAGAAGTTTTATTAAGCTCAGCAAATATATTAAAAATTTTCTGAGGACAACAGTGAGCGATTCACGACTAGATTCATTGTTAATGTTGTCCTCAGAAATATGTTAGAAAATATTTCCTTAGAAACTTTAATTTCACCGTGGACTTCTTTACAGCAAAGTCGAATTAAAGTCGCTTAAATCATAATTTGCTAAGTAAGTTTACGAATTTAATATATTGTTATGTTTATTTATTTGTTGTTTGAATTTGTGATTTTAAAACAATTAGTTTTGAAATAACGTGTACTACATTGTGTAGGTTAATAATACCGACGGAAAAAAATATTCGGCGTTTACATTCGGACCATTCGGCATCTCAACTTCTTCACACCCCCCAAAAAATATGCTTAGAACCGGCCCTGGATGTAAAACTGACCGAATCAAAGCTATGTCACTTTGTGGCATTACTCGTTCCACTTCAATATTTGTTAGTCCCCATAATGTGTTTTCAATGAGACTCAGATCGGGTGAGCTGCTGCTAAGAATTCTTTGTGAAATGGTGTTCTTGCATTCAAGCTTAAATATAGACAGATGTATGGCAACTGCTGAATATACCACTCCTCTGGAAACACAAACAGTTTTCAGAAGAAATCCTTCTATAATGGCACATTCGTTTGCACTGTTAACGGTCTCATCAACTATACAGGGCGTTGTAGTACCACGCTGTGATATTACTCCTCCAAACCATTATTTCACTGGGAAATTTAGGAATATGGACATAACTTCTTAAAAAGATTTTTAGGTGAGTTACACCAAGCTGGAAATAACTTTCGCCAGATATAAGAACATTGCTGAAATTATCTTCTTCAAAGCGTTCACAAAAATCAGAGGTATCATTGCAGGATTTTTTTTGGTTTCCCTGATATGTAACATGCTAAATTTTCGAAACCTGTTTCCGCAAATCCTACGCGGTCTTCTCGAAACTGGTCTATGTCTCATATCTGTGCCGTTTTTTTAATCATCTTTATTGTCTCATATACTGCGCTTTTTCTAGTTTAAACACCTTTTCAAGGATTCAAAGATTCTACCTATCTTCCTTTTTCTACTTTCGACAGCAGAAATGTTTCACAGTTACTGTTGCCATGCTATTTTGACCGTAGCCTACTATTCGGAGAACGTACTTGATGCATTGTGTCTTTGTCTTGGAATCTTAGGAAAAAGAAATATATTAAAATATAGACGGACTATACTATTACTATTATCTACTTTAAAAGCAATTAAGCTATTTAACGAAATGAAATAAATTGAGCATAGTTACATAAATTAAAAATTGCAAAAAGTGGAATAGGACAACTATTATCTATAAAGTGAAGTTAAACAGCTAGTATCTAGCTTGCGGTTGTCTATGAAACCATCCAGAGAATGGCTTTAGAATCTATTTAATTATTACACTTAGCTTATGAGGGCTAATGTTTTAATTATAGCTGAAAAATTTTTCTCGCACATCTGATACATAAAAACAGCATTTTCATATTTCTCAAATCATAAAAGAGCTTCATCTACTTAAATACATTTTCAATGTAGTCACTGATATGAGAAAATTATTTCAGAGATTATGGTGTCTCAGTGTCTGATTTCATATTTGAAAATGTCCTGAAATATTAATTTCCTAAATTTTGAAATATTTTTTATAATAACGAATTAATAATTGTTCGATCACTTTAATCCTGATATATATATATATATATACCAGGAGCAACAGAAAAATCCTTTCAATAATGTCGAATAAAATCCAATAATATCTGATTGAATACCCTTAGCACTTCCAAAATACAAATCATTACTTATTTGCTCACGATAAAGCACGAGAGTGCCCGCCATGCGGAAAAATAAGGGTTGCTGCCGTCTGTATCATAAATATTTTTCAAGACGCTCTGTGGTATTTTTATAGAGTCTCACTCCATCTGTGAAATTGTTTTTACCTGATCTTTTTATTAACAGTTGTATTTGGGAATTATCTGTCTTGAATTACAATGCGAGAAAAATATATAGCGGTCAAATGTGCTGCTTATAAATTCCGAGTCAATTGAAAGGCGCCATATTCAATTACTTTGTTTTATCTGACAGTTGTTGGGATCTTGTAAAAACTAAGCTATATATTGTAATTTTATGTACGTTGATCAATATTTCTTCATAAAATTTGATGCTTAAAATCCGTTAAATGCATGTAATAAACCGGTATATTATTTAATTTTCAAATTATTAGGCAAATCCTAAATAAAAACTAAACATATTAGCAACTAGATGAAGCACAACAAACAATGACGCAGCGTCAATAAAATAGTATTGTTGAAATTTTTTAGTCAATCATAGGTCAGGCCAAAATTATTATCAGTGTAAAACTATCAGTCTGTATTTATCCTAACTAAATAAAATAAACCATTTTTGCTATCCCATTCGAACAAATCCTACGGTTGAATTTAAAATATCCAAAACCAAAGATTCCAGAAAAAGCTTGACAATTGTGTTGGAGCTTCCCTATATGAAATGGAAGTCGTTTAAAATGGCATATTTAATTATTTTATTTTATCTATCAACAATTTTTAGCAGAATTATTGATAAACAAAACATAAATAAATTTAGTTCATAATATTTTGGGTATTGGATGTTCGGACACTGACTTTAGTAGAGTTAAAGATAAAGATGAAAATTTAAAAATGTCAGATGTAGTTTATAGTATACCCTGCAATAACTGTGAAGTAGTTTACATAGGTCAAACTTCAAGAATTTTAAAAGACAGAATAACCTCTCATAATAGATATTTATGTTATAAGGATCATAATAACGATCATTATGGT
>JAEQML010078914.1:0-12219 GCA_016904865.1 Pissodes strobi | reverse complement strand
ATTTCTCTATGTTTTTGATTTTGAAGAGCTATAAAAAAATTTGATTCTAATATGAAAAATCCGCAATTCCAATAGGTTTATCGGAATAGGGTCAATCGTGTAGTCGAGAGATTCAGTCTACTAGTTTTAAAGATCTTTTATTCCCTTCAAGAGAAAGTTGAGCGCAGGTAGCTTTTTAAACGTCGGTAGTGGCAACGCTGGAACGGTTCAGGATGCGTCGTTCAAATTTATATTGACATATACAAAATATAACCGAGCACTTGATGCGTGCCAGTGTTATTTTTCAGTGGTGGCTTGCTATCGAAGCGATTCGTAGCGTCTCAAAGTCCCACACAGATGGCGCCAGATGTTTCATCTGACTACCCACCAAGGTTCTGTTTGAAATATGTACTACTTTCTTTTACATCGTCGTTGAGTCTCTTGTGTTGAGACTCCCGGAAGCTGGAAGGATAGCCTGGCTGATGAAGGGTAGAGGCTGAGAATAACAACCGCAGAGAAGCGACAACTTAAATCCCGCCCAAAAATTTGGAGTGGGAGGTAAACCGGCCAACTGTCATCTCCATTTGCTTGACAGTTTAGTCTAGTCCGAGATTTGTTTAGTACAGTCGTCGACGACAAAATTTTTGCGTGAACGCCAGTTTCCTTTGCTTTGTTTGTGTGTTAATTATTATTGATGTGACTTCTTTAGCGAGTGTAAAGTCAGAAAAAATTAAACGCTTAACTAAGTGAAACTAACCGAAAGTTGAATCGACGACTAACCCAAACTAACAAAATTTATCAAAATTGATTATAACGTATCGGCACCGGTTCAAATGACTAAAATAAGTTGAGACTAAGTGAAACTAACCGAAAGTTGATTCGACGACTAACCCAAACTAACCAAATCTCTTAAAATTGTTTATAGCGTATCGGAACCCGCTCAAATAAGTAACATAAGTTGATACTAAGTGAAACTAACCCAAAGTTGATTCGACGACTAACCCAAATTAACCAAATCTATTAAAATTGATTATAACGTATCGGCACCGGTTGAAATGATTAAAATAAGTTTAGACTAAGTGAAACTAACCGAAAGTTGAATGGACGACTAACCCAAACTAACCAAATCTAGTAAATTGATTATAACGTATCGAAACCGCTTCAAATGACTAAAATAAGTTGAGAATAAGTGAAACTAACCGAAAGCTGAATCGACGACTAACCCAAACTAACCAAATTTATTAAAATTGATTAAAACGTATCGGAACCACTTCAAATGACTAAAATAAGTTGAGAATAAGTGAAACTGACCGAAAATTGATTGGACAACTAACCCAAACCAACCAAATTTATCAAAATTGAATATAACGTATCGGAACCGGTTCAAATGACTAAACTAAGTTGAAACTAAGTGAAATTAAGCGAAAGTTGATTGGACGACTATCCCAAACTAACCAAATCTATTAAAATTGGTTATAATGTATCGGAACCGCTTCAAATGACTAAAATAAGTTGAAAATAAGTGAAACTAACCAAAAGTTGAATCGACGACTAACCCAAACTAACTAAATCTATTAAAATTGATTATAACGTATCGGAACCGCTTCGAATGACTAAAATAAGTTGAGAATAAGTGAAACTAACCGAAAGTTGAATCAACGACTAATCCAAACCAACCAAATCTATTTTAATTGATTATAACGTATCGGAACTGCTTCAAATGACTAAAATAAGTTTATACTCGTATAATTCACAAATAAAAGAGACAAGAGACATCATTATCATGTTCCTCTTGTGCCACAAGTAAAAATGTGCATAGTCAGATAACTGAATAGGTTTATAAATTAAAGAAAGGTGTGATTTATGAGCTAATGAAATAATTTCTCATCTGGAATTCTACACAGTTCACTTTGAACTAATTCTGGATCGGTTTGGTTTGACTTTACTGTCTTAGTACGTGTTCGCGCTACTTTCGGCATTTTTCTTGACAATATAACTAGTCGATATTTTACTTGAAGAGCAATGAAATTCATTTGCAGACTTTACTCATTGATATTGTTGACCTGTAAGGCAGCCGGCTACCGTTCGTCAATCCAGCCGGTTGCCGTTGTTAACCCAACAATATTAACGTAATTAGACATACAACATTCGCAGTAGTCTGAGACGTTGCCAAAGTATATCCAATTTCTCGCAAAAGGAACTCACAACATTCACAGGTACCCGTTTGCACCTTAAAACTGCTAGCCAACAACTGTTCCATAGTGATTTGCGCATGTTCCTTTTACACGGTTTTGCGCCTCCCGTTCCTCGATTCCTGTGACGTATTTCCCTTATCCTCAACTTATTTTAGTCATTTGAAGCGATACGTTATAATCAATTTTAAAAAATTTGGTTAATTTGGGTTAGTCGTCGATTCAAATATCGGTTAGTTTCACTTAGTATCAACAGTGGCTTATGTTAATCATTTGAACCGGTTCCGATAAGTTATAATCCAATTTAATAGATTTGGTTAGTTTGGGTTAGTCGTATAATAAACTTTCGGTTAGTTTCAACTTGTTTTAGTCATTTGAACCGGTTCCGATACGCTATAATCAATTTTAATAGATTTGGTTAGTTTGGGTTAGTCGTCGATTCAACTTTCGGTTAATTTCACTTATTCTCAATTTATTTTAGTCATTTAAAGCGGTTCCGATACGTTATAATCAATTTTAATAGATTTGGTAAGATTGGGTTAGTCGTCGATTCAACTTTCGGTTAGTTTCACTTATTCTCAACTTATTTTAGTCATTTAAAGCCGTTCCGATACGTTATAATCAATTTTAGTAGAGTTGGTTAGTTTGGGCTAGTCGTCGAACCAAATTTAGGTTAGTTTCACTTAGTCTCAACTTATTTTACTTATTTGAGCGGGTTCCGATACGCTATAAACAATTTTAATAGATTTGGTTAGTTGGGGTTAGTCGTCCAATCAACTTTCGGTTAGTTTCACTTAGTCTAAACTGATTTTAGTCATTTGAACCGGTTCCGATACGTTAGAATTAATTTTAATAGATTTGGTTAGTTTGGGTTAGTCATCGATTTAACTTTCGAGTAGTTTCACTTATTCTCAACATATTTTAGTCATTTGAAGCGGTTCCGATACGTTATAATCAATTTTAATAGGTTTGGTTAGTTTGGGTTAGTCGTCGAATCAACTTTGGGTTAGTTTCACTTAGCCTCAACTTATTTTACTTATTTGAGCCTGTTCCGATACGCTATAAACAATTTTAATAGATTTGGTTAGTTTGGGTTAGTCGTCCAATCAATAATACGAAGATTTCGTAACGCGAGACGAAAACATAAACCATGTCGTGATGCGACTCTCATAAAACCAAAGAAGTATTCACTTCAAAAAGATTAGAGCACGACAAATCAGTAAACTCTGAGTTAAACCGTTAAATCCTAAAGAGAACTACTATTCATAATACATTTCTAATAATAGACCGGAGGATAGTGACAGATTTTGGGACACGATTTTACTCAGTATGCCTTTCAGAGGACAATATTATCCTTATATATTCATGATAATAATGCATGAATCAAAGAGTCGTCTTGGGTTCTTCATATTAAAAAATGATTCATCATTTGTTCGAAAACCATGTGTTTTGGTACGATTTTAATCAGGCTGCCATGTGCTCTGAAATGAAATTCAAAATAAAAATTCCTCGTAAAATCATTGGCATACCGTTAAGGTGGGCCCGAAGGGCTGATATGGCCACGTGAACTTGTATTTGAATAAGGAAATTTTCCGTGTTTTTAAACAGGCTGCCATTGATAAGTATACATGTTCTTGTTACAAAACTGCTTAAAAAAAGATGGCATACCGATTGCGTATGCCCAAGTACTGTTTACATTGCAACAATTTTGTACAGCTATGGAATAACATTCTGTGATTTTAGTCAGTATGCCATTCTATTTTCATACAGTTAATGGTAACGTATGATGTATATGATATGGGCATCTCGTTTGAGAGGGTAGAAATTATAGGCATACGCAAAAAACATTGCAAAATAGAAAAAACAAATTCCGTGTTTTTAAGCAGTATGCCGTTTTGTTTTTATTATAATCATGGTATATGTAGATGGAATAACAAATGGCATACCGATCGATAAAGCCCAAGCTTGTTGAAAATATTTAAAAAAAGATGCAAATATAGAAAAAACCAGTCTAAGAAAAACGTAACATTTATATGTTTTTAAGCGGTATGGCTTTCTGTTATTATTATAATCATGGTATATGTAGGTGGAATAACAAATAGCGCACCGATTGATGAGTTCTAAAGTGTATAAAAATAGAGAATAAAAAAAAAGAATTTATGAAAATATAGTTTATTGGAAATCGATCATATAACATAATTATTGAGTAAATTTTTTTCCATCACTCCACAATATCTATTTCGAAGTTTGGTTCTTCGTCGCTAACATTCTCTTCTTCTTGTGTGACTTCGATGTCGATTTTATCGTCTTTCTCATCAATGAAGCCGTCAACATCATAGTCTTCATTATCATCATCATCATCATCCAAGGCTGCGATCGATTCGCTGTCATCTTGCAAGTCCCTTTCATGATCTGTAAATAATCATAGGTATTTCACATATTAATGAGAACCTTAAATAATATGTGTAAATGACAAGTGACGGTTGTCATTTCTTTTTGTATTACCTTCTGTAGCGTTCGGTTCAATGAAGATTTCATGAACGAATTGCGGAACCTCGTTGCCTTCAAACCAATGGAGGGTGTACGTATTATTCGGCTCTATCATCCAGCCAAATTCCGTCGGATTTAAGATGCTTGGATTTGACAAGTGCGAATTGCTTCACATATTACCAATATATGTCGTACGCAATATGTCTTATTGGAGTTCTCTATTGCATGGTGGTAGAATGCATGCATTGAAATTCAAGAGATTTTTTAAAAAAGTTTCGGTGCTATCGAGCATGCTATAGTTACAGGTAAACAGATGAACTCGTGCCTCATTTACAGTCGTACAGGGTGTCCGGTTATAAATGTAACCCCCCTTTAACTTTTTTATTTGCCCTCGTTTAAAAAAATGTTAAATACAAAAGTTGTAAGGATTTTCATACAGTTTTCTGCGGTGTTACTAGAAAAACAATTGAACATCGAAATTCTACTGTACAGATTAAATTAATGTTTTTTTTAATGGGACACCCTGTATATTCTTCTGTATATCGATAGAGCTCTTTAAGGCGAGTTCAGTAATATAAGGATTGTTGGGTCTAGCTATAATAGTTACCACGTAAATTGCAAGAATGTCGGGTATCTGATTACTACTGAACCCCTTTCATAAATTATTTATTTGGTGAGCTAGAAAAAAATTCTTCCTTCAGAAGCTTTTCTGATGTTCAATTGTTTTTCTAGTAACACCGCAGAAAAGTTTCTGAAGGAACCTACAACTTTTGTATAAATTTTTTTTCTAGCTCACCAAATAAAGCATTTAGGAGAGGGGTTCAGTAATAATCAGATACCCGACATTCTTGCAATTTACGTGGTAACTATTTTAGCTAGACCTAACAAACCTTATATTACTGAACCCGTCTTAAAGAGCTCTACCGATATCCGGAAGAATATACAGGGTGTCCCATTTAAAAAAACATTAATTTAATTTGCACATTAGAATTTCGATGTTCAATTGTTTTTCTAGTAACATCGCAGAAAACTATATGTAGATCCTTACAACTTTTGTACTTAACATTTTTTTATACGAGGGTAAATAAAAAAGTTAAAGGGGGTTACATTTATAACCGGACACCCTGTACATTTTTAAGTCCGTTTTTTTGATATTTTTGGGGTTTTATTGTGAAAAAAATATGAATTTTTCACTGTAGAAGTGTTTGATATGTTTCGTCCTTGAATGGTTGCCGCTAACATACTTGATTTCTAAAAAAGTTCAAATTTTAAGGATACAGAGGGGCAATATTCACTCATATTGAATGAATATAAAGCAAAAAGAGCTTAACAAAAAAAGGTCGTGTGTAGCACAGTACACGTGTTAGAAGTGAATACCTCTTTACCGAATTGAGCTTAATAACATTAAGCTATGAATCCAAATACACTGCGAATATATAATAGAAAATCTGTTATAGTGTAAAATGAGTGAGAGTCTTCTAGAAGTCCGATTCAATCGCGACTCGAACAGTCAAAATTATCGATTCCATAAGAGAGAAAGAGTCATATACTTACTTTATCTCTTGAGACGAAAATTCCAAAGCGTGTCGTTACGCGGGCTTGAAACATCACTCTCATGCGGCCAAAGAAGTATTCACTTCAAAAAGAATCGAATTTATCTCGGCTCTAAAATGGCAATGCATTCTACTATCTTTAATTTAAGAAAATTTTGCAAAAAACGGGTTTAAAATTTAAGATGGCTATTACGCCCCCTGGCGGTCATTTTGAAAATTTAAAAATAATTTCCAACATTTTCTCTTGGCCGCTTTAGTCCTTTAGTCATACATTTTGTTACCGTAAGTCTTTACGACAATTGCTTTTCGAGATATGGCCGAATGCCATTCTTAGTTTGCAGGGCCTGTTTTACCATTAGGCCCATTAGGCCCGGGCCTAGAGCCCAAACACAAGTGGGGCCCAAATGTGCAGCATAAAAACTACATAATTATAAGAATATTTTTTTAAATATACATTTCCTCCATAAAAAAAAATCAGGATACTGTTACGCCATCTTTATAAGTAAGTGGGCGTGCGAAACAGTTTTGACGGTAAAAAAAAACAGGCACTTACATAGTTCAGCATTTTACAAAATTAAATTAAAGGCGAAAACATGAGTAGTTAGTGTATAGTCCCAAATCTGGCTGTGTTTACTCTTATGTATCCAAACTTTTCGAAGAAAAGTGTTAACTTCAGTGCGAGCTTCAGTGTATTTCTGTTATTTTAAATATTATTTTATTTTTACTAATTTATGCTTTGGTTCAATAAATTTTTTAAAATCTTATTTCGGGTTACTTTTTTAGTTTTTCTAAAATCTGTTATTTTTTATTAAAATTAATGCAAATTTATAAATAATAGAAAAGCTTAATTTAAATCTGAATAAAAAACTACATTATAATCAATATTTTCAGTTCGAAATCGAAACAAAAAAAAGTCAAGTGGAAGCCGAAGTCATATTGGGGCCCGAAAATTTGCTAGGGCCTAGGGCCCAACTCCTTGGAAAATAGGCCCTGTTAGTTTGGGTTAGTAGCTACCCGGTACTAAAAGAAAGGGAAATCGTGTTGTATGTAGCCTACTGCCTCCTACTTGACGAGCTCTGATAGT
This sequence comes from Pissodes strobi, assembly GCA_016904865.1. NCBI lineage: Eukaryota > Metazoa > Arthropoda > Insecta > Coleoptera > Curculionidae > Pissodes > Pissodes strobi. Next base: position 4,921 of record JAEQML010078914.1, on the reverse strand, counting down.
GCATCATGCCATGTTCTTGCGGTGCGGGCGACCCTGTTCGATTCCCGTCAGTAACAAAACTTATTTTTACATTTTTTTTTTTAATATGATAAACCCTCACAACTTGTATGTCGCTTTTATTTTAACAAAGTAAATTACTAACTTTAATTATAAACCAAGAGGCATACTGATTAAAAACACGGTTTTTTCCTATTTTTTTACAATTTTTTATATGGAAAACTCGCCCAACTCGTATGCCGTTTCTTATTTCACCTAGATATACCATGATTATAATAAAAACAAAAAGGCATACTGCTTAAAAACGCGGATTTTTTTTCCCTATATTTGCAACTTCATTTTAATTTTTTAATATGACGAACCCGCACAACTCGTATGCCATATTACATATCAACATTTTAGGATACAAACTTAATGTCACAACAAATTTTGTACTGACTAAAATCACAGAATGTTACTTCATAACTGTACAAAATTTTTGCAATGTAAACTGTACTTGGACATACGCAATCAGTATGCCATCTTTCCTTAAGCAGTTTTATAACAAGAACTTGTATACTTGTCAGTGGCAGCCTGTTTAAAAACGCCGAAAATTTCCTTTTTCAAATGCAAGTTCACGTGGCCATACCAGCCCTTCGGCCCCACCTTAACGGTATGCCAATGGTTTTCCGAGGAATTTTTATTTTGAATTTCATTACAAAGCACATGGCAGCCTGATTAAAATCGTACCAAAACACATAGTTTTCGAACAAATGACGAATCATTTTTTAATATGAAGAACTCAGGACGACTCTTTGATTCATGCTTTATTATCATGAAGATATACGGATCATATTGTCATCTGAAAGGCATACTGAGTAAAATCGTATCCCAAAATCTGTCACTATCCCCCGGTCTATAAAGTATATAATAAACATGTAATTAATTACATGTTTTATCGGTGTATAGCATTTCTTTTTCCTTCATTACTTGCAGTGTATTAAACCGGTCATCTGTCACATATGACAAATTGAACTTGGCTCTCCAACTTCAAAGGTGCCGACGGCTTTTGTCGCTTCTCTGCGGTTGTTATTCTCGGGTAGAGGCCCAGAAACCGGGCCCAGGAGGCACTTCTGCGATGCAATCGAAAGTACAGACCAGAGATAAAATAAAAAAAGAGAGATTGCCGAATCAATGATATTCTTTTAAGACAGTTTTCACTAGCGCCGCCAGTATCCTCGGGAAGAATTACATATGGGTTGATCGGTATAACAGATAACTGTTTTTGTGTTTATGGGTCGGTAATGTAAATTATTTCCTTACCGACTGTATGGCGCCATATTCAAAATTATTGTTTTATTTAAGCTGTGATCCGAAATGATTAAATTTGCTATTTTTAATGTATTTTCATTCCGAATCATTTTTCTTGGCGAACTTCACCCGTAAAATCTGCCAAAAATTATGTGTCGGAATGAAAATTCAGTGAAAATTGCAAATTCAATAATTTCGGAATACGGTTTTATTAAAATTCGCATATAATTTTTCCGTTTTTGTCATTATTTCAAATATTTTCGATTATGTTTTGCCCGTATAGAAAAATGAAGGTGTTTCTGATATTTGAAACACAACTTTAGAGCTTACATAAGAACGTAGAGGTAAAAAGTACCTAAAAAAGATTTTTTTTTAGGAGCAAAGTACCTAGTTAGTATATGCACATTTAAATATTTCAAAGGTTTTATGCATAATTATGTAATTTTGACGAAAGTTTTGTGATGCGACTTTGTAATATTATAACGTATAATTTAATTTTTAAGCATACATTAGGTGTTAAACAAACAACGTTCTTTTAAGGAAGATTGTTCCCTTTTTATATTATAAAATAGGGAAGTTTATTAATGTTAAATAAAACACATTTGATTATAATAAATATATATAATTTTTATTTTAATCTAAACCTCAAAAACCGAAAAAAAAGTGAAATGTGGGCTCTCAGGAGGATTAGTCCTCATAGAACAGTTTCTATAAAACAAGGATTAGATATACTTGTGGATGGAGTAGGTTGGGTTATATGGGGAACATTGTGGGAAGTGTGAGGAAGTCTAATTAGAATATCACTGATAATTTTGATTCGAGGCTTTAAAAAGGGTATCGCAAAGCTAGTTAATCTCCTTTGTGACGAATCTGCAAAGTTTTTATCTTCAAAATGATCTCCACACAAATACATTCTAGTCGATTTATCATTTAAATTCATCATAATCTGGAGCCATTCTTCGCGTTTTTTCGAATTATTTTCAGGAACAATAAAAAAGTGTTTATTTGTACCTCCATTAGCCAGGGGTGTAGAACACTGATAACGAAAAATTTACATTTTTTTTAAACTAGTCTCTGACCACACAATTACTATATTTAAAATTATTACCTATTATTATTCTGTATGTACATGGATTACGGCAAAAAAGATTTCCAGAAATTAGAAAAATAATCTAGGCTATACTACACTTATTATGTTACGTAATATATGGGGCTCAAGAGATGGTTGAGGATTCCTTATAATACGAATATTTCGGACTTTTGTTCATTTTCCCATTGAATATCGATCTCTTCAACTTTAGTCTGAAAGTATGCGCCTACATTATTTCTATTGGAAGCCAAACAGGAAATAAGGACTAAGAGTTTTGCATCAATCAGTGTGGATCCAACTTATGACAGTAGGGTTTGGACTTCAACATCAGTAAGAATACGAATTGGCCAGGGTCAGACTTTGTTTAACACTTAACTAAAAGGAAAACAACATTAAACAGACGGTACGGCAAGGCCGCACATACTTTCTCTCTCGCTCATATTATGATTCTGCCACAGAACTAAAAAAATGGGACATAGGTAGTTCCGCCACAAAACTAGGAAAAATTGGAAGGTGAATGTTTCCACTAGTAAAGTGGCTTTATCTTATTTTTCCTAGGAAAACTAAACAAATGCATAATTATTTCCCTTTCTAATTGGTAAATAAGTACAGAGTGAATAAAATCGTTAAAGCCGTTATCGATAAAATCGATTTTTTTCCATTTTTGTTCCAAGGGTATAGTGGCCTTTACCGATTTTTCCCAGAAAAAATGGTGCAATATCTACTTGATTAGTCTTACTAAATGGTAAACATGTAAAAAATTTAAATAAAATCGTTAGAGAATTTTTATTTTTTTTTCTTCATATAAACTACTTACTCTTAATTTTGAGGAGAAAAAAAACTGAAAAAAAGTTCTGGATATATTCACCAGAAACTTCCAAATACCGATTTTGGTCGAAATCGACTTAACGGTTTTGAAGATAAGTTGTGTGACAGACAGACGTACACACAGACACCCACACACACACACATTTTCTTGGTACTTGTTTACTACTATATCCCCCCAACACCAAATTTTGACTAAATTTTTGTAAAGTATGAATAAGTTAGTACTTATCTAAATAGGTATTTTTGATAAAAATTATTTTGCGTAAATGATTTATAATTAAAAAGATATATACAGGGTGATTCACGAAGATGGTCTATTAAGTATCTGAGGAATGTGTTTTCCGATTTTCTTTAGTCTGTGGCCATACCATCCACTAAGCTATACAAGCGCGCGTAACGCGCTTGTCTCTTTACTTTGGTACTTTTTTAGTTCCACTTTTTGAAATATGCACCTGACCTGAGACATTTAGCTACTTGAAAATCAAGAATGTCAGTCAAGTGTGACAACATTGCAAATAAATTTTCATAATTAAAGTAAAATTAGGATGTGTTTCGCGTTAAAATATATTGGGATACTAAACAGCCAGTGATTTTTTTTCAATATTTGGCGTCAAAAGAGCTTTGCGCAATATGTAAAGTGTCACAAAATACTTCTAATACTATCTAATACATGTCACACAAAGAAAATTGCAAAATTCGAAAATTGCGCAAAGTAAAAATTTACCGATCATTTTTCATAATAGGTATTACTATGCATTAGTAACTTTTGGTAAGTTTGGTTTTTGCGCCAAGTAATTTCAGTTGAAACTGCTTATTTAGACCCTACATTAATAATTTTGTACAAAATTATGTCAATGTTAGGTGTTGGGATATACTAAATATTTTAGAGATACCTAGAGGTAATTATTTAATAAATCTCCAACATATTTTATATAAATTTATTGTTTTTTAAATTTATAAACCATTTGCGCCAAATAATTTTAATGGAATTTATCTATTTAGACACTAATGTAATCATATTGTGCAAAAGTAATTCTAAGTTAGGTGTTGGGGATATACAAAACTATTTTTTTTCAAAATTTTATGTTTTTAGGACTCTAGGGGTCATGATTCGTCGAGATTTGCAAAAAAAATAAATTCGATATTTTGGACGATTACAATATTTTCTCTATAGCCCTATATGCGCGAGAGAATAAAAATAAATTCTGGACAACGCCAGTTTTACAAAAAATTTGCTACTTACTGTATAATTTGGAACAAACATCCTCTAGCGGCAACTATCAGCTAGAAATGCAATATTATTTGCTTGGTCTTCAAAATATTTGGTTAATACAAAGACATAAGAAATGTACCGCGGTAGCGGAAATATATCGTATTCGATTATTTCTAGGGCCATATTCCAGTTACAATAGATATTTTGGTCTACATTCTCTCTAAACAATAAAAAGCAAAAAGTTTCCCGCGGAAAAAATCAACGAATTTTCTGTAAGCCTATCCTATATTAACTGCGAACTATATGTAGAATTTCAGAGACATTATACTTACGCTTTAATTGTTTCAACTTTACTTAAAAATAAACCACACTATTTAAGCAAATATTAACAGGCACAAAAGTATTACCCGTTGTTAACAAATTAAATAATTTAATATTTTATCACTTTTGATCGAGATTCAAATTCAAATCAAATGTCACGCTGACTCACAGGTGGGTAAGCT
>JAEQML010078913.1:0-12219 GCA_016904865.1 Pissodes strobi | reverse complement strand
TCGTGGTTGTCGTATATCAGCAGCGATGGGTTTTCTTTTGAACTGTTGGAATATTTTACAAAATGCTGCATGACTCGCAGAAACAACCCTGATAGCACTTAATATTTTATAAATATTTTAAAAATATTCATATCTTTATTAAATATTTTTTAGCAAAATAAAATATTTAGGAAATATATCCAAATAAATATTTGTTGCAAATATTTAGGTAATATTAAATAAATATTTGAAAATTCAGTTAAGTTGCCTTAGTGCTGTGCTCATTGCATTGATCAATAGCTGTGATTTCCGTGGTTTCTCAAAGAACTTCATATTTTAGTAGAACTAATAATATTTAGAAAATATTTGTAAAAACATATTTATTGCAAATATTTAACTAATATTAAATAAATATTTTGGAACTCATGTTTATTTCACTCTGCCTCACTTTGGGGCTGACCACGGCGCGGCGCGTCGGTCGTTTTTCCGACTATCCCGCTTTGTTGTTTGTTAGGTTAGGAATGGGAAGTTGGGAAGCACACACCACACCACGTTCCCTTCTAGGCTGTTTTTCAATTTACTTTATCGGGGTTTCGTATTTTTTCTGTTTAATAATTCAAGTTATTATTATACGATTGCCCTAATATTTGTGATACAGTGAGGAACAGTTTTTTGGTAAATCGTTGGAGGTTGTTTGTTGTTGTTTTGTGCAGATTCGTGTATGTGTTAAACTAATTTTAGTTTATTTGTTATTTGTTATAGTCTCTTATGTAACAGCAAGGTATGTTTGTTATTCCCATTAGTCCCATTCCAAAAAGATTCTAATGCAAAAATATGAAATAAATATTCAAAATGAGTTTAAAATATATATATAAAACAAATAATTCAAAAAAATATTAAATACATATTTAAAACATATGTAACATAAATAATTCAAATATATATAAAATAAATATTTAAAACAGATATTTATTAAATATTTAAAAATCTGTCACGCAAATATTTAATAATTATATTTTTAAAATATTTATAAAATATTTTGTGCTATCAGGGAAGTCGGCATTCATCCATCCACTTGAGGTGGCAAGGCCCAATGTTCCTGGTGGTGCTCCACGGATCATATGCTCTTTGAAATTCGCTCTGGGACAAACCATTGCTGGCGGCAAATATTGACTGGACGCACTGATTATGCAACATGTGGTAACAAGTGTGCCCCTCTCCCCACGTGTTACCTTGTTGACCTGCTTCGCACCTTGGACAGCTAAAACTTTCTGGGATTTTTGAACGGTTACCGTTGCCATCTCATCCAAATTGAAATTTCTTCTTCCATCGGCGAAATTGGGACTTCTGTTATAGACGGTTCTTAAATTTTCATAAAAAATCGATACATTGTGCCGATTAAAAGATGTTGCTCGGAACAAACTACACCCTTCAGGTGTTCGAAGTGAAAGACGTTTATGCCGTTGACGAAACCCTCCAAACCATTTTAATTCAGCCATTTTACTTTCATACCACTTCGCAGGAAATTGTTTTTTATTTTCAACCGACATCTCAAAGGCGAGTTTTCTACAATCAACAGCCGATAACCCATAAAACATTTGAGAGCTGTCAATTAAATATTTTTCCAAGGAAGCTTCCTCTTCTTCAGTAAATATTTTCTTTACAGAATAATTTCGAGACATTCTGATATTATTAATTTCATCGTTCTGATTAGCTTTCTTAACGTATCTCGCCAAGGTTTGAAATGGAACATCCTTTGCCGTAGCGACTTTTCTTAGGCTCATACCGGCTATAACAAGTTCTACTGCCTGCCTCATACTTTCCTCTGCCCAATTGGCAATTTTTCTTTTCTTTGTCTCCATTTTCATCTACAACAAAAGAAAAAGAATTGGTTACCTATCCATCTTATTATTGAAGTAGTTGCGTATGCCCAAGAGTGAGACATGTCTCACTGACGAGCAAGGTATTTTGTCTCACTGTTGGACCAGCAACCACGGCCGCCATATTTGGGCATATATCTGGGGAAATGAAAGCACAAAAAAAATACTTAATTACAATAAAAAACTAAGAAATTAGACTTACCTATGCTCCAGTCCGATTCTTTAAACAAACATGCATTCACCAGAAAATAAAAAAAAAACTCGATTAGAAGGAAATCAACAGGAGTAAACATCAAGTGCACTCTATCCCGCAGCGTTTTACAAACTGATGTGGCGATGGCGAAATTGCCAGCCTTCTAAAGGTTCACCAATCAAAGTACTGGTCTGTCGCGACCACGGTAAGTGGGAGAAACCGTTTGTCTCACTGTAGGACCTGTTTCACTGTTGGGCGCTCTCCCCTAAATCTATAGTGTTGAAGTATAACGTATTATATAAGAATAATTTAACGTAACGTAGCATAGAGTGATTTTAATGTTCTGATTGGTTGAAGTTCAAAATAACATTTTAAAGAAACTCTAAAAATTATTTAAAAGTATACTTAACTTTAAGTAATAAAATCTAATTTTAACACCAAGAACTTCGTGCTTTTAACGAGTGATAAATAAATAAATTAATACTGCAAAATGAAAATCAATATATTTACGATTATTACGCTTTGCTATACTTAAAAGCTTCTTTAATTTATTAATCTTTATTGTCATTGTGTCATAATTTCCTATAACTGACTTTACTATTTTAAGTGAAGTCGTCGATTTTATACTGTTAAATACTTTGTAGAGAGACAGATTATTTCGTTTAATAAAATGATTATTATTTTTTTATTTAAGAACAAGCCGAAGAGCAAAGTGCGCATGTTTTACAGTCTAGACAGAGAAGCTGCTCGATTAACTTGGGGCACAAGAACATCAAGAATGGGATGCTGCCAAATAGATTCATGGTTTATTTACTAATGAATCGCGTTTCAACCTGAACCATTCTGAGGGGAGAGTTCAGGTGTAGAGAGTATCAAATTAGTTATATTTGGTACGGAAAATGCTGAACCTGCATAGACGATTGTAGTTCCATTTGCGAAAAGTTATGAAGACGATTTTTTACTGCTCGATGACAATACGTGGCCATACATGAATGCAACCATTGAAGTGGTGGTGTAGCAACATAAAAAAAAGTACCCATTCCCCCCCAACTCACCAGATCTCAGTATTGTTGAGCATGTCTGATTCCAGCGGAAATTATTAGTAAGATCCAGAGATCATGTGCCTGAGACTCTGTAGGAATTAGAGCAAGAAATACGAGAGCAGTGGGAAAACATTTCGCAATACCTTATTAGAAGGTTGATCGAAAGTATGTCATGGCTGTCCGAGCCCACCATTCGAGTGGAAGGAGGTCCGACTAAATATTAGGTTTTATTTGTTAGTTTTAATAATATGCATTTTTTTATTTTGTTAATTCCTATTTCAATGTTACAAAATATTTTGTGATTTTGGTGTCCGAGAAAAACATCAATAATTCAAACTATAAATAACTTGACAGGTGCTATAAAATCATTGATCAAATTCTGTAAAATAGCATTTTTTCATTATGGCACACTAAATCAACGCAAATTTTAATAATGCCATCGAAAACGTTTTTTCAGCAATAACAGATAATTTGTAACATTCTGTATAACATTTGTAGAATGTATGCGTCATATTATTTAAAATTATCATTTATGAGGTTCCAGCTTAAAAATATTTCAAATTATTGAAATTTATATGCTTTAAATTTAATACTCAGAGAGTGTAAAATTTTTGGAGAAAAAATAATAACTCAAAAACTGATAGGGATATAAAAAATTCGCCCAAAATGGTTTTTTTAGCACCCATAGCAATATGAGTCAAAATTAAAAAAAATGCTTTTTGAAATAAAAAAAAATGCAGTTTGTTGTTTACCATTCTCTGTATAACAAATTGTACTAACTCTGTATAAAGGTAACGATAATGGATAAAAGGAGCCTCCATGTGCTGAAAACTCGGTCCAAATATCTTTTTGGTTTTAGAGATATGCAGGTCTAAAAACAGTCAAAATAAATTGTGCTTAGCCGGTTCGAGTGTCCGGCAGTTTACTTAGATGTAATCTCAGTTTCTAAATATCCTGGCTAAGGCTGGCGTGTTACTGGAATTTATATAGCCTAAATAACAATAATTGAGTACTCTCTTTACTTTTACACAATCCTTTCTAAATGCCAATCAACAGTATTCACCCACACACCCAAGTTTTATCTAAATCCTCATCGTCTTTGTCATTCACTTTGCGATGACTGCAGTTTGGTTTGTTAGTTTATACTAAACATAAGTCCTTCAGGATTCTTTTGCAGACACACATTAGGTGTTTATTTTAGTGTAGAGATAAGAGAGTCCAGAAGAAAATACCGTTCCACTAAATAAATACTATGTTACGTAATCATTTTTGTAATTATTATAATGTATTTTGAACTTTTCCTAAGAACAGTTTAACAGAAAGTCTATAAAGGTCTCAAGTAGCGATACAAGTCTTAATAACAAGCTCGGATGGTAAAACAATATCGGTTGGCAATAATATACTATAAATAGCACAAAATTGATGAAAATGTTCTCTTACTTTTAGCATTACTAAACTAAGGATGCAGATAAATCCCATTGCACAGTCTGGTCCGCTTGTTTCGGTTATATGTTCGTAAATTTGTTTCCATACTTGTAAAAACATATTGCCTGGATAATCTAATCCTAACAGATCTTTTACCTGCGTTGTAGCCACTATCATGGCTGCCGCTGAAGTGAAGGCGATTGCTACTGGTCCTGAGATAAAGTCTATAAGAAAACCTAAAACAGTAATTAATTCAAGTTAACCCTTATAAACGAAATGAAACTGAAACATATAATGATTTGAAATACTATGTATATAAAATTTATTAGCAAGTAGGTACAAGTAGACGTGTGAAGACATTTGTGCCATAAGACAAAATTAGAGGTAGGGCATCCCGCGCAACGAGAGAGAGCTAAATATCGTGTATAGATCAAAATGCTGTGCTAATAGTCAAGAACCTAATCTATTATAGTTTTCTAACCCAAAAGAAATATTAAAAATTTACAGCTATAAAAAGGCACCCTATAGGCAACTAGGTTGCAGGCAGCCCTGCTGTATTTTATAAGCTTTTCGACCCTTTGGACTTCCTTCAAAGGCCATAGAATTATGGCGGGGATTCAAAGGTCAAAAAGATTTTTTGAAATAGACAAAAGTCGGCAAGTCCCTGATTTACATGCCATTCCCAAAACTCATCTTCTGCTTTGGGATCATCCCTTTCGCTTATTGCCGTGTTTTCTGCCAACGTTTCGACAGGGTTTCCCATTAATAAATTGTTATAAAAATAACACTCTTCCATTGTGTTCCAGGTTTCACCAAAGGGCTTCTTTAAAAGGCTTTTATCATCATCAATCTTGGCTGCTTTTAAACCGACTCCTAAGGAAATTTCATCTGGAAATGGTATCGACCTTATTTTAACCCCCTTTTTTAAACATCCAGTTATCCATTGATTAGGTCACTATTGTAACTTACTTCGCCTCTAACAAAGATATTTTGTTGCAGATATGTTGTGAGATTGAAACGTTTTGCTTCATTGAATTTAAAGTGTCACGACATAGTTTTTTTTAGGTAGGTCCTTACTACTACACGAAAAAAAACTATACTAATATTAAGATTAATAATCTTGAATTAACGCTATGCTATATTCCCCATTCCGCAAGTATGACAATACTCTATTGTAATAGAATCATGATCTTGAATATCAAGATATTATTTTCTTGTTTTAAATATAAAAACTACTTACAATTAAGAATAGGTTAATATTTGTATCAATAATTGAGGTATAATTCATTTGAAATTGATCTATTCTTGTTTTGATAATAGCAAACTCGTATTTTGAGTGTATCTATATTTGGTATATTTTCATTGTTCTTGATTCAAACTTGGCATATATATGAATTAAAAATAATTTATTTTTGGACGTATATAGTTTTATTTTATATAGATTATTTTTTATTTAAATATAATACATATTTTATTTATATAATGTGTAATACAATAAAAAAACAGTATTCAGCATTTAAATATTTATTACAATAATTCTACACAATGAAGCTAGAAATGGTTATACATACATAATATGCGAATACATCTGAACTGCAAAACGAACAAAACTTAACATTATACATAATGCGTAAACTTAACAGTGATTCAAGTACAATAACTCGGCTAATATAAAAGTTGAGTAAAACATTTTAATGCAAAAGTTCTAGAGACTGCTGAGAGTTCTAAATTTAAACTATTTTTTTGGATATATATGTATAGGCAAGTATATCGCTTTTAGGGTTGATTTAAACAATAAGCTATACATGTTGGGTCTCTTTGAATATTCATCGGTCAAGAAGAGTCCACAAGTGTCGATTAGAACAGAAAACAAGGGATAGCATCGACGCGACGTCGACACTTGTGAATATTGAAACACGCCCAACATGTATAATGTCGATACATTAGTCTATACTTTAAATATTTCCTAGAAATACTATATATTTTACTATAATTATGTATGCTGCTACTCAAAGAAATATTTAAATATGTAGCTGACTTATTTGGCAAACGAAAAGTAGGGCGCCATGATTGGCGCCAAATACCTAACGAAGTTCTCTACATATTAATTTAAATGAAGCAAGCAATATTTTATACCTACGTGTACATAGAAAAGCAAATAAATGAATACAATTATCGTATTTACGTTTAAACTGATTTGTGAAATCTTCCAAACCCCATTCGCTTAACAAAGCTTCCATTTTAAAATGAACTCAAAACAAAATCAGGAAACGAACTGGTCACCCCTATAGTTGAACATCTAATGCTATGCTTCATGCTATAACAATCTGATGCAACAGGCACTCGCTAAATCGTAAGCTTCTTATGAAGAATAGTTATTCTTCTTTTTTTTAACATTCTTGGAATGAATATAAAAGATTTACTTTAATTATAAGTGTATTAGTTTTAAGGAGAATATAATTCTGTTCAAAACTACTTACAAGTATTCGAATGTGATTTTGCACACATTTAAACCAAGAATAGTTCCATTTGGCATAAGTACTGTTTCATCTTTTAAGTTTATTGTTTTTCTTGAATATAAGAACACTTTATTATCAATTTAAAACAATATTTCTTGAAATAAATACAGCTATTATTTAAAGTCAACACGAAGTGTATTTTTGAATTAATTGTGGATTACTCTCTCAATAAGAATAATATATTTCATGTCAGTCTAAGAATTCAAGTATTGCGTTATTTTTAAATATAGAAAAGATTTTTTCCGTGTAAAGTTTTTCAGTCGTAAACCTTCAAACCAGTGCCCAATTTAAAAATAGTGGAGTGCTATGAAAAAACCGTGTCGTATTCTGTTGGTTGTATCATTATTGGTAGCTTACGTAGATTTTTCTCTATGCAAGCAAAAACACGGTCTAGGGGCATAAATGAGTGTTCAGTGGTTGGAAAAATAACTTCCAGCATTCCTATCGTATTTGAATTTCAGGTCTGGCCACCACAACCATCACATTAAAGCTTAATCGTTGAGTAAGATGAAAATCAAGCAGTTAGAATCAATGAAAATCGCTGACTACTCTTCTTATGTTCATTTGTTAATACTCCATTCAAGTATAGCTGTATACACTCTTCGGCTTAAAGAAGTCTATTGAGCCACCCTTTACAATAGTGAGTGCGCATCTGATCTTGAATCTTTGGGAGAAACAGTTTTTTTTTGACAGTCGAAGTGTAAGTGAGGTTTTTTGAAAAACGACTTGTATCTCATTCTGTGATACGCTAGTTCAGCCATCAATTTATTTTTATCAGGAAGACTATCTTTTATATTTTATCTTTCTGGGATTTAGCTTTAATTTCTATACATTTAAAGCACGATTCCGTGATAGGTGTGCCAAAACCAATGTAATATCGAGTGGTAATTTTTTTTTAGAAAAAGTGATTTTCGATTTAAGTGATTCGTCAGCTTGTTCATGATTGTACATGCGAGATAATTTACTAATACTTTAGTTGCCTGGTAAATAGCGGCGATGCATGGACTTTCCTCGATAGTAGTGGTTTTCACAGTATTTGAATTTTTCTATAAATGCTTTTACAGAAGCTCTTTTTCTCTCGTAGATTGGATTTATTCTCGCTCCACCTCTTCTGTCAATAGGTATTCTACCAGTAGCCAAAAATTTTCTGCCAGGTATTTGGAGGATTTTAATAAAGGCTTGTTGGCACACAAGTAAAAAAAATTGTCGCTTCCGAATGTAAAGGTTTGTGCTTGAATTTTTTTGTAGAAGTAGGTCTGTTTGTGGGCGTTGTCTTTTTGCTGCTATCACCTTCAAGTGTTCGACAATACACATCAAGCAAACTTTTTCGCTCATCGAATAAAGTATTTAGTGGAATGCCTTAATGTCCCTCATTGTTAATTTTCTGCACTTGTGAAAGTGGTCGCAACGAGGGTATGCTGGTGGAGCTGGGGCATCATCTCTGAAATAATAAAACAATCTGATAATTTGTAATAATAGGAATAATAAATTTAAATAGTAATTTATAATAATAATATCGTCAGTATGGCTAAAAGTCAAAAATAAAAATCTTAAATACAAAACATAATGGGAAAATTTAAAAAATTTAGTCTTACTAATGCGTCTTTTTAATTTTTCGATGTTCCATTTCCATTTGCCATGATCTCAAGGGTTCCGTCCAGCTTTTCCCTATCCCGGTGGTGTAGTACTATCGTTCATTTTCACTTTTCATCAAATAAATAAAATCGTGGAAAATATACAGTTACAAACACCTGTTGCTTAAAGAATCCTTACAGGCAAAGTATTGCGACATACTATTTAAAATTAAACAAAACCTTGTTTACGCAGAATAAAGAGCCTTAGAAACATTGAAAGGAGATAATACAATTAAAGTTCTTCCATCCGATAAAGGTGATTTAACCGTAGTAATGGATTGCATTGCCTATGTTCAAAAACTAATGTCTTTTAAATAACGGTGATTATTCAATACTAAATAAAGACCTAACAGAACATATTGAAAGACAGATATATATAACATGTTAAAAAAATCAAAAATTAGTTCAACAATCTAGAAGGATTTAAACTGATAACACACAATAGCAAAACACACAATTTTTATGCAGTACCGAAAATACACAAAATACACCAACGCGCCTCATTGCTAAGTATCTGCTCAACATCTTACAAATAACACAAATTTATATATTATAAATTCACAATTTTTTTTATAATATAATGCTAATGTTTTACAAAGGTATCCAGTGACAAAAGAGTATTTATTGTAAAAAATAAATTAGAAAATGGTTCTAACCTTGGCAAACGTACATAACTCAATATTAACACTATACTTGACTTACTTGCTTTTTGTGTAGAAACAACATACTTTTCCACACAAAAATAACTACTATCCGAGTTATTACTAACAAAACAATGGTATTTCTATGGATTCATCACTATTACCATTACTAAGTAATATTTTTACCACAAATGTTAACTAAATTAATCATTTATTTCTAGCGATATATAGAAAACATTTTCCCAATTGTTCCATGAAACGAACATTTTCTGGACGATTTTTTAAAAACATATTAACACAATAGAACCTACTATGCAATTCAATATAGAAACATAAGTCAATAAACAACTTTTATTCCTGGAAATTCTTATCAAAAAAAGACTTATATAATTTCGAAACAAACCCATGGAGAAAACCTGCATATACAAACAGATATTTAAACTTTGAATGAAAGCAGTCAACTAACCCAAACAAGTGTATCTATTTACTTTTGCTTCCAAATTATTTCTTGTTTTGAACGGTATAGTAAATTATGGTTTCTTGAATATTTCATAAATAATTTTTGAATCTTGGACCAACTTTTAATCATTTACTTAGTCTTAGGGTTATGTTAAAGTCAAACTTACTTCTAATAACTTTATCATTACCTATCTATCGTAAATAGGTTTTAGTATTAAAGATTTGCCAAGCTGATTTTGTTTTTTTTCTAACTTACGACTTTGATATAACGTACCTACACTATTTAAGCAAATATTTACTTTACCTCTATTTTATTTTCTTGTATTGCCTAATTATATGTAGATCGTCCGTATTTTCTATAAGACATATAGATCCCTAATATGACTAGACTATTGTTTAATATCTCTTTTTAGCCAAATATTGAGCCATTATTTATTATGTATCTCTTAATTAAATATCACCGAAAAAATTCGGATAACGTTAAAAAGTACCCAAAAGTTTTGTTGATTTTAGTTTCCTTGAAAGTTTCCAATTTGCCTCAAGTCTTGAAAGACGTTTTTGAATCCTGATATTTATTAGCACTAACAATGTGAGTATGTTTTTAATTTCGTATTATTTTTAATTTCTTATAGCTGCTCACAATGCTTCAACTTACAGCCGCTTATGTTTCTGTAATATTTTTTCACATTGAAAGCTGAATTTATACAGCGGTGCCAAGTGTTATTCATACAATCCGATTATGTAAAATTTAGTACTTACGAATAATTATTATAAAGTATATTTGATATTTACCTAAATGTAATATTCCCATTGTAAATTCAACACAACCACATAGGAAACAGAGCAAAACAGCTCCAGGTACACCTAAATCATGCTTGTTCTCTCTCACTAATAAACCTTCTATGGCAGTTGGACCTACTGGCGAGTCTTTACTGCTTCCAAAGATAGCATATACAAAAGGAGCAACAAATGATGAGTATAAACCTGGAAAATTACATATGCAAATTATTATTAAAATTACACGTTAAATGTTATAGAATTTTCCATTGCTTCGGTAAATCCTAGTGTAGGTCTTAAAAATGTTTTAGTAGTAAGCATGTTAAAGAACTTAGGATATGAACTTTTTAAATGAACCTATTCTGGTACCTGCAGCGTTAGACGTGAGGAAACTGATATGATATATTTTCAAAATGTTTCTTTTTTAATTCTGAGCAACATTTTGTAGAATATTTTTATTTTTGGTTTTTTAAATACTGGCAGTTCAAAACTGGAATTTTCAACAATTTAACCGAACACGAGAAGTATAATACTACATAATATATGCTACTCATAGAAATGAATTAGTAAAATTTGATAATGTATGGGTTCTCTCTAATTTTTCTGACACTCAATTATTATTTATTTACCATAATCATAATGTTTCTGAGTCCCTATTTTTTTGTATGACTAAAAAGTATCAAAACCGCCTTATATTTGCCAAAATAATTGAAATAAGTGGTAAATTATGAAAGAGTATAAAAAAGCAGTACTTTTTAGAAAAGAGCGTCAGTTCAGTATCCCTAAGATTGTATATTTCATCAATTCAAATTGTTTTAATTAGTATTTTTCTATTTTATTTGGAGACGGTGTAACTTTTTGTACAATACACGTCAAGTGTGTTAAGTGTTTAGCGGGTCTTGAGTCGCAAGTTGTTTATAAATATTAGAGATATTCTTTTATTAGCTTGGGTAAACATTCACGGACAGTGGCAGATCTAAGGTGACGCAGACGACACACTCTGCGTCGGGCTCGAAAGCTCAGGGGCCCCCACGAGAAGCTAAATATCATAAAAATAAATAAAAATTAACCGATGTATTCCAGATAAAAAATAAAGTCGCGTGTAACACAGTACACGTATTAGAAATACTTCTTTACCAAAATTAGCTTAATAACATTAACCTATAGATCTAAATACACTGCGAATATATAAGAGAGAAAATCTGTTATAGTGTAGAACGGGTAGGTGTCCTCTAGAAGTCCGATTCAATCGCGACGAATGAGTGAGTTGCGTTAGATTGACGGTCGGACTACTCCTAGTACTATCGCTGTCTCTCTCTCGCATCCTATTCGGTAAAGGCGAGTCTAAAGAGAGACAGAAAGATAAAAAGCGTACTTGGATACAAGAATACCGAAATCCAATATCCAATATTATTAGTTGTTCAGAAATGATGGGCATGTTGTACAGTAAAAACATGATTGAAGTTTTTCCAAATTTACACATCGCCTTAAAATCCCTATACGATACAAGCTATGAGGCAGAGAGGTCATTTTCAAACTTAACCATAATTAAAAATAAATACCGAACTTTAATGACTGAGGGAAGACTCCAGTACTTAAGTGTTTTGTCAATTGAAAATCACCTTACTGCTTCACTATCCTTTGACGAGGCAATAAGGCAATTTGCAAA
>JAEQML010078912.1:0-12219 GCA_016904865.1 Pissodes strobi | reverse complement strand
CATTTTTTGAAATGCCACTCAATTTAATAACAAACTCTCTTTCAGGTTATGCGAATGACCCTTTCCTCGCTTAATTGGCGACGTCGCGAAATGGTGCGCTGGTTGGTAACCTGCGCAGTGGAGCTTGGCCTGGACGCGCTGATTTCGCTGATGCAGAACTGGTTTCAATTCTTTACTGCTACAGAAGCAGCCGGGCCGGTGGCGACCACCATCATGTCCCGTGGCACCATGCTGCGCCTCCAGCTCGGCTTCCAGCAGCAGGAAGAATTAAGCGGATGCGCGCGCACGCTTGCTCTGCAGTGCGCTACCAAGGTGAGTTGGAATAATTGCAGTCGATTGAGGGAACATGCGCGTTTTAACTATATATTCGTTAGGACCCACCCAATTGTGCCTTAAACGCCTTGACCCTGTGCGAAAACGAGGCGCTCGCCTTCGAGACCGCCTATCAAATCGTCGTGGAAGCCGCATCACACATCATGACGTCGTCCCAGCTTTTCACCATCGCCCGGTACATGGAGCATCGGGGATACCCCACCAGAGCCTACAAGCTGGCGATGCTGGCCATGAAGAACGTTCATCTCGCTTATAATCAGGTAAATACTATTTACCAAGTATATGAATATATTTAAAATATATTATTTTTCCAGGATACTCACCCAGCAATCAATGACATACACTGGGCAATGGCACTGGCTCACTCGCTGGGTAAGACCGAACTAGGCCACATGGTACCCCTGTTAGTAAAAAATGTGCAGTGCGCCACTGTTCTCAGCGACGTACTGCGTAGGTGCGGCGCGTCAGCACCTGGCGGACCCATTGCTCCCCATCCTGATCCGAAACACGTGGCGCATAGAACTCGTTGCTCAGTGCCAGGTGGGTATTTTCTATTAATTCGCGTCATGTTCTACATTTAGTAACCGTGAGGCAATTGGCTCTTAATGCTTGAGTTCAGAATACTAACTCGAACTCTAACAGTGGGAGAGATATATCTAGGTTATTGTATGTTTCTTTCTAGGTCCCAAACCGTTGTCTTTTGACCGGCCCCCGTTGCGTCCTCTTCTGGAGGCCGCTGTGGCCGCGTACGTGAACACGACACACTCACGCCTAACTCACATCTCCCCCAGGCACTACGCCGACTTCATAGAGTTCCTCGGAAGGGCAAGGGACACGTTCGCGTTAGCCCATGACGGACACGCCCAATTCGCCCAGCTTCTGGAAAACATGAAGGTGCGTATATACTAGACTTAGTTCACATAGAAAGGTATACCCTAACCAATCACAACAGATCCCAAGGGTTTGAAGTCACACCATACATTCAATTCGTCGAACTAAATTAGACGGCATAAGGGTTGAGTTCACGTTACTATCGTAAGTAGAGGTTAGGGGTGTAATACAGAGTCTGAAGAACCAAAACAGTGTAGACTACTATGGCTTTAATAAAATAATTAAATGTATAGTTAGTCAAATTATAAGCCCAACAACTATGTTAATAAGTTGCTGTATAAAAAATGGAACACTTCCAAACATTAAAATCAATAGAGTCGTGCTAAATAATTACAGACCAATATCCGTAATGCATATTTTCTCTAAAATTATAAAAAATTGAATATTTTACTTTGAAAATAATCACTTTTTCTAAATCAGCGCATCATCTTGCTGAAAAATTATGGTTTCATAGTCTTCTTCAATTTCTATTATTTGGGTTGAATGAACAGCTTTCTCTAAAAATGCCAGATATATTTGAAAAATCAAGATTACCGGGTAAAAAAGGGGTCAATTAAGTGATCTCCGTAAATACCCGCCCTAAACATTTCATTTCTGGGGATGCTGCTTATGTCTCAAGAAATAAATTGGGATTTTTATCTGACCAATATCGGCAGTTGTGCCAATTTGATATTGTCGTTAACGTAAAATGAACATTCATCTTATTGTTATTATTGTTATTATTATTATTATTATTATTATTATTATTATTATTATTATTATTATTATTATTATTATTATTATTATTATTGTACAGCAGTAGGCGGTTTACACCGATGATACTGCTGCTGCACATGCACGAGTTTAAATTTGTAGTTTTGATTTTTCAACAGATTAATTATTTGTTTACAGTCACGCGCTCATATTGCCCTACTCATCACAGACGTTTATCGATATCACAGTTACACACTTATATGAGTATTACAGTTCTCTGAGCAGGATGCGAACTAGTGTTCCAAAGGTAGAGTTGCAGATGTATGTACATCACATTCACAGATAGTGAACCAAAGTTGCATTAATAATTTGCGGGTCCTCGTCTGCTCTGTTTTTGAAGACATTTATGGAGGAAGCGGTGACAGTTTCTTTTCTCAACGAGTTCCACTTATACACCACTCGATTAGAGATAAAGTTTTTTCTGGGAAGTTTACCACACCGCTCTTTCGACAGTTTAAGGCTATGGCCACATAGGTTTGCATTTTCACTGACCTGGTAGATGTTAAGATCAAGTGCATAGTACCCATTTAATGTTTTAAAAGTCTCTATAAGGTCCCCTCTTAGTCTTCTTTCTCTCAATGTTGGAATATTGAATATTTGCAGTCGTTCTTCACATGACAAGTGCTTAGTTTCTAGTGGATTTTTTTATGGCCCGTCTCTGGACTCTTTCGAGAAGTTCTATATCCTTTGCAAAATAGGGACTCCACACTTTATGCGCATATTCAAGGATTGGTCTCACATGGGACTTGTACGGCTTTGTTATAAATTCCACTGATTTGCTTTCAAAGGCTTTTCCAATGAGGAACAGAATTGAGTTTGATTTCTATTCTATTTCTGCTATGTGTGTTTCCTATTTAAGATGGGAACTCAATGTTACTCCCAAATCCTGCTTGTTCTTCCACATGTTTTGGTGGTCTAGTCTTAAGATAGTAAATGTGCTGAGGGTTATCTTTTCCTATATGAAGACAAGTACACTTATCTTCCTTGAGCTGTAGTTGCCAGGCTTGTGTCCAAGCTTCCAATGAGATTAGGTCACCAGTCAGTGCGTGATTGCTAGTGAGAGGATTTCCAAAGATCTTAGTGTCATCAGCAAAGAATGCCAGGTCAGACTTGATGTAGTCAGCCTGATCTGCAATATGGACCAGAAAGAGAAGTGGGCCCAAGACGGAACCCTGAGGTACTCCACTAAGAACATCGTCCATAAGTTGAAAATCAAATGTCTAAACCATTTTGGACATTTGATTTTCAACTTTTACCTTGCAGGTTCGTGCTCTCAAAAAGTTTTCGATCAAGGTGAGTAATCTTCCTCGTATGCCAAGGTGTTTCAGTTTTAACAAGAGTCTGGTGTGTGGTACCCTAGCGAAGGCCTTTTCTTAATCTAGGTAAAGTATGTCCCCAAGGGTTGGTTCTCATCAAAACTTTTTGTCCATCCGTTTAACCATGTTATTAGATTCGGGACTGTTGATCTTTTGGGAAGAAATCCGTGTTGACTTGGTGATGTACTTTGATTTTCTAGAAGGAATGATGTAATTTCCCCTTTTCCATCAGGAAACAAAGTTTCTTCCTAAAATACAAGAATGCTAAACTATTTCTCACAAATACCGCGCTAACAGCAAAGAAGTAACCCCACTTTTATCGGCGGTAGGAACATTGTTACCACTTCTATCGGCCGGTTTTTCCTGACGGTTTAATTATTTACAAAACATACTGCAAATAAATCCGCAAATATGGCAAATGTTTGCTTTAAATGTAAAGTGAACTGTGTTATGAAGGAATCAAAAACTAATGTATTTGGATATCCTTGTGACTGCTGCAGAAAAATCATTTGCAAAAATTGCTCCAATACCAGTGCTACAGAAATAAGGGCCCTCATAATGACAACAAGGACATTACTCTTCTCCTGTGAAGATTATAAAGATTCCATTAAGCAAGTACCAACTTTAAAACATGATATGGAGGATATTAAGAAGGATTTTGGAGAATTGAAAGATGCCATGAAAGCGGTAGTACCTAGTTATGCAGATGTGGCCAAAACTTTCGAACAAAAGACACAATCACTTACTCAAGAACTCAAGGAACTGGAAAACAAGTTAAAAGAGAAATCCAATCAGCAAACTACAGATTTTCAACCATCATTGGATGCCCTCAAACAGGACATCAAAAACCTGGAAAATAAAGTCATAGCTAAACCAATTGGGAGCAATTCGAACCTTGAACCAACACTGTATGAACTGCAAGAACGAGAAATAAGGGCACAAAATGTGCTCCTCTTTGGTGTGTTGGAAGTTTCAGAATACTCTACCAGGGAGGATGAAATAGAGAAGGATAAAAATAAGGTTCATCAAATCTTAAAGGAGGTAAATTCAAATATAAATATAAATAATCTAAAGATAATGATAAATATGAAGAACACAAAGTGAGACCCGTTAAAATAATATTTCCAAATAAAGAAGAAGCATTAAATATATTAAAGGAAGAGAGCAAACTGTCAGCGTTGACAAACACAACTTATATTAAAGAGGATCAAACTGAAGCCCAAAGAAAGTATATGAAAGAGTTGATACAAGAACTGGAAACATGCACAAATCAAGGAGAATAGCATTTAAAAATAAAATATGTTCGTGGAACGCCTAGGATTGTTTCTATTAAACCAAATGCAAAAAACTAAACATTCCACCCACTACAGTTGAAGTAACCTATTGGTATTCAAACCTGTGTTCTATAAAAAATAAAATTGATGAATGGAAAGCAAATATACAAAGAAGGAACCCCACTTTTATCTGCATAACTGAAACTTGGCTCAATGAAAACATTCCTGACGGTTTAATCAATTTGCCTGGATATCGTATATTCTGTAAAGATAGAAAAGCCAACGAAGGAGGAGATATACTGATATACATCAAAGAAATAGAAAACAATATCCAAATTCACTCATCAACTGAAAATAAATATGATATTCCTGCTCCTGTGGAGTCTTTGTGGGTGAATGTTAACGTAGGTGGTGCAAAAATACTTCTTGGTTGCATATATAGAACTGATTATGTCAAAGCAGAAATAAACTCAGAATTGGTCAAAATAATTAAAACTGCCTTTTCTAATAAAAATAAAACCATAATTTTTGGTTAGAGATAAACTGGGATATTCTTCAAACAGCTAAACAGAACGCACAAGCAGAAGAGTTCCTAGATGGGTTTAAAGAAATAAATGCCTACCAAATGGTAAATTTTAACACAAGAATAAGAGGAACTCAGCAGTCTCTACTTGATCTCCTACTTGTAAGTGGAAAAAAACTTAATATATGACTTAAAAAGTTCTTCTCCAGTTGGACACAGCGGCCATGTAGTAATTACTGGTACATCTCAAATAAAGGCAAAAGGCAAGGAAACATTTAAAAATAAATCACGAAACTTTTGGAAAGCAGATTATATTGTCATCAACAACTACATAAACGAGCAAAACTTCGATAACACAAATACCAACCTCACAAAATATGAATTGTGTGAGAAAATCATCAAGAAAACCCGCAGAAACCATGGATAACTGCAACCATCTTCAAGGAGACAAAAAAAACGCAGGCTTTGGGATATGTATAGACATAACACTACAGACGAGAACTATCAGTCATATAGACTTCAGAACAACAAACTAAAAAACACAATTTCTATTGCAAGAATATGTCACGAACAAAACATAGGTCAATCAAAATCAAACAAAAAATTCTATAAGTATGTAAGCAAAAGTCTAAATTCCATAGTTACAAAAATTACCCTAAAGGATAATAAAACTAACTCCATAGTAGAAAATAATTTGGGCACTGCAGAAATGTTTGCAGACCAATTTAAGAATATGTACACCAAAGAAAACAATCAAATTCCTATTCTTCCCAACAGCTACAGGAACATAAGCTCACTGCATACTATAAACTTCACTCCAGAGAAAGTCAAAGAAGCAATATCAGACCTTAAAACCGACTCAAGTCCAGGACCTGATGAAATTCCATCCATATTTTTAAACAAGTGTGCAGAGAGTCTAAAAATCAATCAATTACCCTTGGAACTATACCAACCAGTTGGAAGAAAGCCATTATTACACCGATCTATAAAAAGAGGGACAGATTTAAACCTGAAAACTACAGGCCAGTAAGCTTAACAAGTTCAGTCAGTAAACTGATGGAAAAAATTATAGTGAAGGAACTGGCAGAGTTTTCAATTATAAATGAAATCTTGCCGGACAACCAGGATGGCTTCCAGAAATAAAAATCAACAATAACTAATATGCTTTGATGTTTGAATGATTGGACTCCAAACTATGATAAAAATATACCAACAGATGTAGTCTACCTAGACTACGAGAAGACAAGGTACCTTTTAAAAGGCTCCTGTACAAATTGGATCACTTTGGAATAAGGGGTTGTCTGCACAAATGGATAGGCAACTTTATACGAGGCAGGACCTTTACGGTGAGAGTAAATGGAGAATACTCTTCCTTTCGGGACGTGGTTTTTAGTGGAGTACCACAGGGATCTGTGCTGGGACCACTCTTATTCTTGTTGTATGTTGGTGACCTGGGTAAAGAAATTAATACCAATATTTCATTCCTTGCAGATGACACCAAGTTATATTGCGATGCATCGCGAGCCAATATTCTGACATGAAAGACGATCTAGCAACAATTGAGACATGGTCCAAAAATTGGCAGATGAAGCTAAATGCTGACAAATGTGTAGTGTTATCCATAAGTCCAGAAGATCTAGGCAACCAATATATTCTGGATGGTTGTGTGTTGCAACATGTCCAGTCATATAAGGATCTAGGCATTATAATATCAAATGACCTGAAATGGGACAAACACATTGCTTCTATTGTGAAAAAGGTCAATTCTTTCGCGTAGTTGGCTAGAGTAGCATTCAATAATACTAGTCCACAAATGATTCTTCAGCTGTATAAGACATACATAAGACCAAAGGTTGAGTATGCACACACAGTTTGGAATCCATATTTTATCAAAGACATAAACTTGTTGGAAGGGGTACAAAGAAGATTTACTAAGATTCCAAAGGAATTCCACAACACCGGATATGAAGCCAGGATGAAGCAATTAGGGTTAACATCATTGGAAGAGAGAAGAACGAGAGGAGACCTAATTGAAACATTGAAAATATTGAATAACCACTACAACGGGAACATCCACAAAATTTTCTCCTTAAACCATCTTCAGAATCTTCGAGGTCACTCCAAAAAACTTAATAAACAAAGGGCAAACAAACTACCAAAAAAAATTTCTTAAGTAACATGATACTGTATAAGTGGAACTCCCTGACTGAAGAAATAGTGAGTGCACCGAACATCAACACTTTTAAAAAACCGTGTCGACTCAAAAATGGAAGACATTGGTGGTGTGTTGGTACATTATGCATCATAGAAAAATGCAATTCGACAAACTTGAACTGAATTTTGACTATTGTTTTATTGTAAACAGACTCATCGGTTTTACCGCTTTCTGTTTTATTTATAAATAAATATAAATAAATAAATAAATACATGTAAGGCTTATTGGTCTGTAATTAGTGGCATTGTATTTGGTTCCTTTTTAAAAAATGGGGACGACATGGGCACTCTTCCAAATCTCTGGAAAGTTTCCAGATTCAATAAACTGGCATCTGCTAAAACAGCTGCCAGTGGGTCTTGACACTTTTGCAGGAATACCGTTGGGATATAGTCCGGGCCAGGGCTAGAGTCCGATTTCATGGTTGTTAATGCTTCTTTTATCTTTTCTGGTGTCAAAACAACTTCCCAGCTCCCGATTTGATTTAGTTTCTAGTGGGAGTGAAGGAAGGTTTGTGAGGTTCTCCTTAGTGTAGACTTTACTAAATGGATCTGCAAATAGGTTTGCTACCGCTTCAGGATCCCACACAATTTCCTGAGTAGCAGGGTTTTTTAGGATAATGGTGCTTACATTTGAGTTTAATGATCTTTTGACATGGTTAAAAAAATGCTTATCGGACTGTTCTAGCAAATTTACTTCGTATCTTTTGCGTGCGTTCTTTATTAAAATTTTAGATTATTGTTCTGTCTCTGGTAAATTGCATACTTGTGGTTAGTACTATCCCATAACTTACGTTTTTTACGAATTTCCTTCATAATTTCTCTAAGTTTGTTGTGACATATTTTTCAGGTATTGCTCTGCCCACTACATTTATGACTGCTAGAGATATTTATCTTGAGATTGTCCTAGTTGAAAGTTCTGTAACCCAATATAATTATTGTTAATCTTTACCCAGTCAGCCTTCCAGAAGGCACGCTTAACCTTCTTAGTTGGCTTAGGAGTAATTTTTAGCTGGACTATAGTGCTGATAGTAACATGATCGCTAAGGTCAATGGTTGGTAGGCTATGTATATTTGCCACCAGTCTTTTGTCGTTTGCCAATATGAGATCTAAGAGAGAGCTCTGATTTCCCCGAAATCTGGTTGGGAGATCTACGATTTGCACACCATTCCACAGTTTGTATGCCTTCAGAAAAGATTGCGACTTAAGACTCTTAAAAAGAGTTAGCGACTGCCATTCTATTTCAGGGAGATTAAAATCTCCAAAATTGAAAACAACCTCCTCGTTTTCGAAGACTGCGGTAATGGTAGTGATAGTGTTAATAGCCTCCTAATCTTGCAATGAAATGTTTGGTGGTGCATAGAGACATCCAATTAGCATTTTTAGGTTTGATATTTTTATGTTAATCCACAGGGAGTTAACGGTCGATGGAAGTTTGGGAAGGCCTGTACTCGGTTTCCAGCAATGTTTTGCTTACAATACACATAAACACCCCCACCCTTACGTGTTTCTCGATCATCACGGAAGAGCTTACCCAGTCACGGTTATGAGTGAGTCACTTATGTGGTTTTTAAACCAGGTTTCGGTTAGAATGACAAGGTTTGGTTTTTCTGTGTTGATAACTATTTTAAGTTCAGCTATTTTTGATCCTATGGCATTGACATTACTGTATATGAAGTGGACATCGAGAAGGGGTAGGGCTGGTGTATTTGTTCTTTGGTGCAAACTGAGTAATGTTTAGTGGTTTTTTGGAGTTGGATTGAATTGTGAGATATTTTGACTAGCTTTTGGGTTTTAGTTATCCTAGGGACATTATTTATGTATCGTATTCTTATGTCATTCTCACCTTGTTGTTTACGTTCATTAAACTGCTTTATTAATCTTTTAAGAAACTCTCTCTCCATTTTTGTGTTATCTGATTTTAGGTAGTACCCCTCTTCCTTGCTTTTTCTTTTAAAAAAACTAATGGAGTATGTCTGTTTGGGAAGATAACTATTATTGGGCGACATTTGTTTTCTGTATATTTTCCTATTCTATGCATTCTTATGCACTCTACTGAGACACTATTGTTTAGTTTTTTAAGCAAATTACAAACCGTAGCATTTTCTATTTGTATGCGGTCTTCTTTGTTGGGGTTCGTTGGTTCAGCGATACCGAATATCAGAAGATTTAATGCCCTTACTTTTCTTTCACTTAGTTCTGCTATAGTAAGTTCAACTTGATGCTGGAGGAGTGGCCTCTTCTGTACCAGATGTTCGATGACCATACGTCCTTATGCTCTTTAAATATTGTGGATTGGTGTTCTAGGGCTTCTCGTAGTGCAAGAAGTTCGACGCTAAAGTTATCTTTGATGTTTCTTAGCCCATCGTTTATGCTTATTTTGCTCTGTTCTAGTTCATGTTTTAGCTCGCTTGCAGTTTTCTCCACTTGTCTCTTTATAAGTTCTGTTATCATAACTGTGCTGGAAACTTTCTTGCTACCTAGTTTTTTAAGCTCCGCTCGAAGTTCAGATACTTCTTTTCTGAGTTTAGGCATATCTTTCGCCTCGATGGCACAGTCGGTGCAGTAATAAAACATCAGGCTGTGTCCAGAGACTGCTACTGCTCTACACTCCGTTGTTGTTGGTTCTGAGCAGTTTTTGCATAAAACCTTACTACTTGTAACATTTATAATCACCCATGTTTTGAGGGTATTCTATCAGGATACCAACTGCCCTACTCAGTTCAGATAGATGGCAATCCGATGTTTTATTTTATTTTTAATTTTGATGAATATTTAGGTTAAATTTGGTAATTTGGGGTTCGGCAATTTTTGGGTTATATTTTATGAGATTTCAGATTGTTTTTCAATGAAAATATATGCCACAGAGTAATGCTTAATATTCACTTTAGTAGATGCGATATGCGATAAGATTTTTCAGACGACGCTCAGTACACAACCACATGACACAATGCATCACGCAAAAAATAAATATCGAACAAATAGTTTGTGTTATTGTTAATAGTATCGCTCTGCTAGGGAGTTGAAGCTACGTAGATTAAAAATATGAAACATAATTCCACCTCCAATTAAATCGACCGGTCCTATCATTTTTCCAGAGCAAAGTTTTTGTTGGGCCACCCTGTTTGTGATTTTATTTTTGTTACCTACAGTTGTGCTATAAAGTATTTTTCTGTATTATAATTTTTGTTTTGTAGATGGCCTACAAAGGCAAGAAAAAGCTGATGTTCCTGGTGAAGGAGCGGTTTGGCTGATGACAGCTGAAGCGATGCTGCGCCCATCTGCAGCTTCGACACTATAGGGGCTGTTGTTGATCTTTTTTTTTGGCCGTTAAAGTTTGTTTTTCGTCCAATTTGTTTGTTTCGTTTATTATCGCGTTGTTTTGTATAAAATAATTTGTAAGATACGTGCAATAACGTTAAAAATTATTTTTTTTTTGTTGAATTTACTGACAGCCCCTATGTACGCGAGCATCTCTGCAAATACTATGTAAGCTTTATATCTGTGAAATTTTATTATTTTGTATTGTTCTTTACACTGTACAACGTTTCGATAGACTGATGTGACGTTTTTGAAGCTCTGAGCGAAAGCCAATAAAATCGCTCGAAATTTTGATGAAAGCATTTTACCTGCGAAATCTTCGTAGTTATGTACAGAAACGGGACAAAATTCAAAATCAATTTGAATTTTAATACTAAATCAATTTGAATTTTAATACTAAACATGACAATTTATATTTCATGATTCGCCCTTTGACATGTTTAATTGCGCAATTAAATGTAATATTTTCTAGGTTAGAATTTACGTAAACAAATAGTTTACAAGGAAATATTGTGCCTGGCTCTCTTTTCCACTTAATAAAATAGATGTCTGCTGCAACCGAAACATCAATGTTAGAAAAATATTAGATTATGAATATGTTTGAAAATTCAATTTAATTAAAAAAAATGCAGCAAAAATAGGAGTTTAAATTACAAGTTTAATAAGAAATTACCAGTTTCATAAATTATTGCTTATTTTACCTCGTATCAAGAAATACATAAAAGGAAATCTTTTAATGAAAACGACAGGAAAAATGGAAAAGAGATAAAGCAGTGAGTAGGAAGGCACAACATTCATAATGTCACTGTTATTATTTTACGACTCTCGACAGGTAATATGACACTGTTTTTTTTTTTTTTTGATTAGGTTCAGTGGGTTGTTTTTTTATATTAATATATTCGAAAATAAATAAATAAAATATCAAAAAATAAAACTAGGTTAAAAAAAATCTAGGACACTCAGTTCTAGCGCATGAACTATAGATATTTTATGACGAATGGCTTGAAAATGCCTAAAAACACTAATAACTACGCTTGGAGCCTACTTTTCACACGACGCCGCGCTGTGTGAAAAGGTGTATATATGTTTTTATATATTGATTAGTTAATACATTTACCTTATAACCATTTGAAATTTTGGACAGGCTTTCACTGTTAAGCAAATTAAAGATATGACGTTTCCACTGCAATTGGGTTTGTAATGACGGTACAATGCCGATGTATGTGCAAAGCACCCCCAAAACTTTCAGAAAAATGGCAAAACATCCAGAGAGTGGCCTGTATAACGCTATCAAGTACAGTTTGTACTTAGTGAGTTACACACAGCTTAATTCAACAACATTTTTGTATGGACGAATTTAAAACTGTACCAATCTCTGAAAATCTCTGATTAAAATCCAACATCACTGTTACGCCGACTAGTGATTCGGCCAATATCAGAGAATGCCATTATCCTGACATTTAAAATTGTATTTATTTTAACAGTTTATAGTTATTATTTATTTAGAAAATTTTAAAAGCTACAGCACTCATTTTTCATTATTAAGACCCTCGCATTCATTACGACATGCACCTATGACTCGAGTCTTAATAGCAA
>JAEQML010078911.1:0-12220 GCA_016904865.1 Pissodes strobi | reverse complement strand
AAATACTACATTTACTTACCTTTAAAACAACCATCTGCTGACCACTCACTTTAGACGCCGACTACCCTTATGATTTTTAGGCTAGGATCACTTGATTTTCAAATTTTTAGCGGGAAAAGTGGCCGATTAGTAGACCATGAAACTCCATAAACAGTTTTCTGTAATAATATGGCTGACTACCGGACGAGGCCGACATTAGAGGCAATAATTACCCTAAGTAAAAATCAAATAATCGATTACCTCTGATCGATTATTTGATAAAAAATTATTTTGACATGTTTACAACAGGAATTAATACAACTTGTTGAAATTATAAATACCGACATACATCTATTTACCACAGACGGCTTAAAGATATATTACATAAAACTTTTTTAATTTCAACAGTGACAGTGATACTTAAATTTAAATATTTCATTAAAGGGAGTTTACATTAGATGCAATGCAATCTGCAAAATTGCAGGCAAATTATAGCACGGGCAAATAATTTTATTGCGTCGCTGGTTACACGAAGGCGTAATTATTTATGCAAACATTTTGCCGCAGAATAACAGTAATCAGCTGATTTGTATTTACGCTTCCAAAAAAAGATTTGACTACTTACCTATTGCTCATTACTTTCTTCTGAGACATACTGTATCAATTTTAAATTATTAATTTACTTCCAAATACCAAAAACATACAAGAGATAAATAAAGAAAATACAAAATATCAGAATTTTAAGATGACAGGATGACAGATGACGCGACAGGTATTTTTTATTTATTATTATGTTGGGAATTGTCATTTTAACCAAAAAAGGGATGCAACGTGCCATATAAAATTAGTGCGTGTTCTAATTTGACGTCATGCAAAGAAATTTGCATCAGCTGTTCGCAAAGTTGAAAACGCGCATGCTTACGAGAAAATTTTGATTGCATAGCATGTGCAATTTTGTAGTTGTAAACAGTCTTTTACATATGACAATGAATACACAAATTATTACCTGAAAGAGTTATTAAAGAATCGGTTTATTTCGTTGAGAGAGCCCCTTCAATCAATAAAACGAATAGATGATGATGAAAAGTAGGTATGTATAAATTTGGACTTTCCCTAATTTTTGTCTTATTGTCAAAATCTGTTTATTATTTGCCTAGCTGGTTACCCACCACTCCCCTGATGATTTTCATAATTTTTTTAGTGAGATCCTTATTTATGGGGAAGAAACCCTTTTCTACGAACAAGAAAATCAAGTACCTCCAAACAATAGCCATGGTATGTATTGTTTGGCGTAATTAGTAATTCTAACTAAGTTCATTGAAGGATACTTACTGTACTTTCGTAATAGATCAATATGTTGATTATTAGTTATGTACATGAAAGAAAATTAAAAATTATTTTCTTAAATATATTCTTCATTCTTATTCCAGAAATGACTGAAAAAATAAAGGGCATTAAAAATGTGTTATTGACAATAAAATTACGTTTGAAGACTATGTTGAATGCCTCGACTTTCACGGATAAAAGTTTTCTTCTCGAGCAGGATAAATAAGTATATGTTTGCTGTTTGCTTTCCAAAAATGATAACGTTGCCACGAGTATTGTGACAAAGGTATGCTTTTTTTTAAATCTTAGTTCAGGCCATTGTATTATTTTTCCTAAGAATCCATGCACTAACAAAAGTTCCTTGTTTATAATCAAGTTATTACACATATTAATTTATTATTATTTTAGAACCGTTTGCTACAAAATATGAAATATGTTATATTGGCTTTATGACACAAATAATTTTCTAGGAGAGCGTGACGAAATTTTTTTAGTAGGATTTAATTATATTTATTTAAAAGCCTGCATTTGAAAACTGTAAAAATAGCATCATTAAAGCCGCCGAATTTTATATACCATAAAAATGTTGGCAGTTGACTTAACATTTAAATCGTTGTCTTACTGTATGTATGTACAAAACAAAAACCATTCGGCTGATACCACTAAGTTCAACACTTCAGCCTGGGCAACCGCCATTGCACCGCGTCGCTGATGCATCGTGGTCATCATACTCATCGCGCGCACATGATGACGCCATCCTACAAACTTTAATTTAAATATTATCAGAGCCGCGTTAGCATGAACGTATGCGCGTCGGTTCTTTTTTGTCTAATAGTTGCAGGTTCGATCCCCACAAGACTCCAAGGCTTTTAATATTTTATTTATAGATTTTATTCAGGGTCGTCGAGGAAAGGGGAGGATGGGTGGTACCAAAAGGCGTTAAAACAAAATGTATTTAATTATTGTTTATTTTTGGCCTAACAAAAACTACCCCTAAAAACTTACCCTTAAATATTCACCCCTAAAACCACCCTTTGGAGCGGTTAGGCTCCTTTAGCATGATGATGACAGCCATATTGAACCAGGCTAATATTTCAGGATGGCATAACCTACGTTATTTATGTTTCTTAAGCTTATTTTAAAATTATTTAAATTTCCCACCATTCACTATTTTATCCGATTATTTCCGAGCAAGTTGATATAATAAAACGACCTACTCCTCGAAGATATCTAATATTTCAGCTTGGCATAACCCATACATTATTTTTCCTATTATCCACAAGCTTATTGAAAAATTATGTTAATTTCCCGCCATTCACGATTTTACCCGATTATTTTCGAGTACATTGATATTATAAAACGACATACTTCCCGAAAATATCTAATATTTCAGAATGACGTAACCTATTGCATCAAATAGATACGGCTCGGCTGTGGCCCTCCCATTAGCCTCTAGCGTCGAACGAAAACAATAATTTTCTCTAGTCAATTGTACATTTAAATATTCCGCTAAGATTACTGCGGCAACGCCATTGCATTACGCTAGCTATAGGGGGACACATCCTGGGTCAACTCTGTCTCTCTCTCTCTCTCACCCAGGTTTTATCTTCTATCCTTTGTCATATCGTACCTGCCTGCTGGTCGGGAACGCAGCGATAACTCATCGCTCGCATATGATGACGCTAGGCTTAAATTAAATCGAAGGAGAGCTCTGGTAGCCCGGTGGTATGCGCGCCGGCTCTTTGTTCTAATAGTTGCAAGTTCGATCCCCATAAGACTCCAAGACTTTTATTAATTTAAAAAATATTTAGGTATTCCGAGGATAGCTCTGTGACGTCAGAAGAGGATCTACATTTAACTAAAATTATGACTTTGAAAATATTGCAGATGTTCAACGATGGTGATGATCCAGGTGAACGTGGGCGCAAAACATAGAGAGACCACGTGCTTGATAATTGACAATTCACAAATGACAGCTGACGCCCTTGATCGTTTACCTGATCCAAGTGCTCCTACTACTCTCGACCAGCCAAATGACCTTGAAATGCAGGATGGACTTTAAATTTTCTTATGGAGATTTACATGGACGGAATTTCGGTAGAACTCTGCTTGCCTATCTACTAAGTCCACATAAGACAATAACTCAATTTTATTTTCTTTGCAGTTACGACCTTTTCGCTTTGGACGCGTGTAGACCGACCTGACGCATCATTCGCAATCCAACCAGTTTACTTAGAATTGATGTTCGATGGAAGAACTGTGTGAAAGCTTGGATTTTAGATTAGGCATAACCTCTAAAGGATAAACATGTTTTATTATTCAGTTTTAAACACTGTACGTTCGATTTAAATACAATTAATTAATATTCATTTAAAAAGTGTTTCTTTGTGGCTTCAACATAAAAGTATCATGAATTCGGTCGCGATGCTTTCAGCCGATCACCGCGTCTAAATCCGTGTTTCCTAGATGATGTGAACAAATTAATAAATCGCCTCTCTACAAAATTCCTGCGGCTCTCTTAGTACCATTAAACGAATTTATAGTTAAATATCGAAAGTCTGGTCTTTATTAGTCACTTTAAATAAAACGAACATGTAAAAATATATTTTAATAAACAAAATAAATATAGATAAATATCACACATAGACTATTTATTAACCATTTGTCCTCTTATTTTCTCTTGCAAAGATATTAGCTTTCCTCCCTACCATGCTTTACAACGTTTAACACTAAACTTTCCCGAACTGAGGGTGCAAACAGATACAGTTCACCATTTAATTCGAATGGTATAAAATTTCTGAGGCCTCTTATCGCTCCTCTTGCTTCTAGTTTCCAACCATCTATATGTTGAAATGAGTAGATTGTATAGTTCTCTTCGGTCACTACGCAGAAGTATGCTTCGCTTATCCCAAAACCTTAAAATTTTTATAAATTGTAATTTAAAAAGGCCAAGCATACTAAAAATTCTTGAAGTAAAAGGATGACAGATAGGCAAGGACTTTATTAAAACGTCTCCATTTACTGAAGTTTAGAACTTACTTTATAAAATTTAGAATTCTATTAAACACCCAAATCTTAATTTTAGTTTTCTTGCATTTACATTCTATTTTACCGACTGAATGCTTTAAAAAATATATGAAATACATAATTATAATAATTTTTATCTTACATTAAGCAATATTTTTCATTTTTAAGTTAGTAGGGAACATCGTTTTTAATTATAGATAACCATGACGAAATTCCTGATATTTCTGCCATTAATTGACATTTCGATTTCAATAGTGATTGAGCATTTTATGTTTACTATCTTTATAACGACAATTCTAATATGACCATGTTAAAACGCTTTGAAAATAGCGATAAATAGGATATGCATACTTATATATTCAAATTTGGGCGGTAATTGTATGTTGGAAATATGAAATATTTGGCATAGTAAAATTTTGAATTTTTCATTGGCGTGCGGAGTTGTGGGGCAAAAGGTGGTCGATTTTTCGGCAAAAGTATATTAGGGCTAATTTTAGATATTTTTTTAGCATATTTAGATTTAGCATCTCCAAAGACCTCCTAACCCATATTTTCAAAATCTGTAAAAACTGATTATGTCAGAAATGAAAAATTAATTAATTTATTGAAACACTTGTAAATTTTTCAAAACTTCTTTATTTAATTGTGATGATAGCCAAGTGTTTCAATAAATTAATTAATTTTTGATTTCTGTCATAATCAGTTTTTTGAGATTTTGAAAATATGGTTTAAGAGGTTTTTGGAGATGCTGATTCTAAATATGATAGAGAAAATTATCTAAAATAAGCATGTAAAAATTAGAACTAACTTTTGCTTTTATATAATTTTTCAAGTTACATGTCTATGCTGAACATCAGCGTAGAGTGTTAGAGGACTGTAATCAGGAAAACTGAGACCTTACCTGTTTGCTTCAATGGTTCGATGCACTCACTGGAAATTGTGACTGGGACAAAAATTTTACTTTTAGTAACGTCTGAATTTGTGCGGAAATGCGGAACAGTACCGGGAGCACGCTCGTCCTATGTTTCGGTACGGTCTGATTTTTTTGACCCACCATCGCACTAGTCTCTACGGAACGCACACGCGTGTAAAGGCCTCAGATTTTCTGCATATACACGGAAAAACGTTTGGCCATAAGAGAGAATAAAATCTTGAAAAATCATAATGATGAAGGATTAATCTTGAATAATGTTAAAGCAAGAAATAAAGTAAAGTCCATTCAAGGCTATTGCGCTGTTACGTCAGAATTTCTGACGTCAAAAGAAAAGATCCGTACGTCTTAGATAGACTCGTACGTTATTTTTTACACTAGCCAAAAGATGTCTCTGTACCTGTTTTCTATTCCAGAGCACGTTCCGTTTTTATCAATTTTACATACTTATTACCTATGGCAGCTTCGGAGTGGTTTAATTCAATGCACAAATTCGACAGGCAAATATAATGCCACCAGGAATAACATCAACATACATACAACAGCTTATTTACCTAGTAATCGTGCGCCGATATCCTTTGATTTGGGAAAGTTAAAAACCAACTTTTTCAAATTTTAGAAGAGGCTATGACAATATTGTTTTAAGCGTCTGGGCATCTGAATAATACTTTTGACAGTTCGTTTACTTTGAAATAATAATATGCTTTTTATCGTTTAAAATCCGTTTAAAAACGATTTTAAATGGCAAAATTGTATAAAAATCCGAAAATTCGGACTTTTTTACGCCGATAGTCATGGCTTCGGACGAATTTGTCGTGGATTTTGAAGCGAAAATTCATTTTAAATTCAACCGTCCATTAAGAATAAGCTGTGCTATGGATCCAAATACACTGCGAATATAAGAATTAAAAAATAATACTTTTGACGGTTCGTTTGATTTAAAATATGCTTTTTTATCGTCTAAAATCCATTTAAAACGATTTTAAATGGCAAAATTGTATATAATACCGCCCTAGCGGCTAGAATTGGTTTGCGCATTTCCGTCTCATTTGCCGAGATTTGTCCTCATATGGCCGCCTAAGATGTTTACACATCAAAAATACATTTTTTCTAGAGATATATTTTTTTAGTATTATCAAATGAATAAAAAATATATATTACTTACATTGTGCACAGCTTTCCAGGGTAAAAGTGGCATACTAGCATCTTTTTCACGTGTGAAATTATGCACCAATTTTAAAATTAAAGCTTGCTCTTTCTCACTGAACCGGTGGGGCATCTCAAAACGATTTTTATTAGCAATTATTAGCGTAAAACACAAACCAACTACCAACAAATCAATAAATGAATTAAATCTGTTATTTTCGTTATGATATTTTTACATTGACGCCAATCGATGTCAAAGATTCCAATTTGACGGACCAATTTAGTACATACGTTCATTGCATAAAGAAAGATGGAATGATATGACGTAACAGCGCAATAGACTTGAACGGACTTTAATTATAATTTAGATAAATTGAATTTTATGATTAAACTAATTTATATAGCTTAATCTAATGGAAATGTAATATTTAAAAAAACACATTTAAGACTATAAAGACGGAAACAAGAAATATGTTTAAGAGTGGACGAAACATTCCGCCCACCAAAAATGATATGCATTTTTCGGGTTAACCAGAAACTGGTAAAGGGCACAGCTTAACTATTAAAACTAGCGGTCCTACTTATAGTGGAGTGGACACTTCGAGCCACTTATCTCGCTGGTGAAAAGTGTGCAAATACTCCTTAGACCATTTTGACCAAAAGTCTTGATGAATCCTTTGTATCAATCGTCAACGATTCAAATGTGAAAGAGGAACATAAGTGACGTTTACTTCTGGAGGGGCTGCTAGGGGTGCCATGGTAAAAAAATTACCGGGGGTAAGTGCGGTCATAGCATAAGGATCGTTACTAATTGGGGTGAGTGGTCTTGAATTTGGCATGGCTTCAATTTAAATTAATGTGGTATTCAATTCCCCGGAGGTTAATATTTGGGATCCAATGACCCTATACAAGTGAGTCTTGGCCGGTTTAATCCCCGCTTCCCACACACCTAAAAAATAAGGAGCTGAGGAGGATTAAAATGCCAAGCAATAGCTTCTTGACATGCAGCATTTTTTACCAAATCAACCAATTGTTTACTCGCTCTTACAAAATTAGTACCACAATCGCTGTACAAGTGTTGACAGCGACTACGTCGAGGGATAAACCTACGTAAAGCAGCCAAAAATGCATCTGCTGACAAATTGGATACAAGTTCCAAGTGAAGAGCCTTGATAGATTTTGGTAGATTTGGCTCCGCGTAATTTCACCATTGTAACATTAAAGGGTCCTGCAAAGTCAACCCCTGAATGCAAAAAGGATTTAACTTGGGCCAAACGAGATAAAGGTAGGTCACCCATCAGAGGAGGGTGAATAGCTTGTGGTTTTGTTTTCCAGCAAGTGATACACTTACTAATAATGTGGCGAATAACTCGCTTTGAAGACAATAACCAGAACTGTTGAGACATTAAGAACTGAACAGTTTGAATCCCTGCGTGGAAATATTTAAGGTGGTAAAATTTGACAATTATATTAGTAAGATAATGCTTACTAGGCAAAACAATGGGAAATTTACGACCGAACGAAATGGGCGCATGGCGAATCCTACCTCCAACTCTGAGGATACCCTTTTCGTCAAGAAATGGGGCGAGATTTCTTAAATATTTTGGGCAAGCCTTCCTCCTTTTACATTCGAAATCTCAGTTGAAAACACTGAAGACTGCACATGTTTTATGAAAATAAAGCTAGCTTCATGCATTTCTAGGGAGGATAAGGGGGTAAGTATTTTATTGCCGAATTGATGAGTGTTGTGAAGAAAACGTAAGATATATGAAAAAACACGCTGTTAACTACTAAATGAAGAAAACTGGGGTATTAAAATATAAAAAAATTAGTGGTCGAAGTAGCTGTCAGAGTGATAATGCGTTTCTCCTTTAACGCTTCAGTCGAGGGGGGTACTGCATGCACGAAACGAATCCTTCAACAACTTTGGACCAGTACACCATAGAGGTTGTTCCAACAACTCCGAAGGAAGGAGACCTCTAGAGTCAATTTGAGTTGGATTCTCTGCAGGCAATACATGGTGCCAACATGAAGGAACCACCCTTTCCTGAATAAAACTGACTCTATTGCTAAGCAACTCTTCCACCTGTGTGGAGAGTACGATAGTGGAGTCGGGCCACGCAAAAATAGGGGTTTTGAAGGGACGTTTGGTTTCATACACCCTATAGAGAAATTGCACTAATCGAGCCAAAAGAACGGCAGCACAAAGTTCCAGCCGGGGAATAGATAAAACCTTGAGTGGGGCAACCTTTGATTTGCCGCAAACAAAATGTTTGGCTACATCACTCTTTTTGTGAAGAAAAAGAAAATATATCACTGCTGCATAGCCCCTTTCAGAACTGTCACAAAAAGCATGCATTTCACAGGAAATGAGTAAACGAGGGAGCTTACACGAAGATGAGCAAGAAATTTCGGAGGTGTACTTATTACAAACTCGGACAATATCATTGGGAGGTGTTTGATCTCACTCAAGCTTCAAAGACCAGAGTCTTTGAATGAGATGTTTTATGAAAAATGTGATAGGTGACAAAATACCAAGAGGATCAAAGATTTTTGCCATGTTAGACAACAAATTGCGTTTTGTACATGCGGTTTCAATGGGCTTTACGGAAAATTAAAAGCAATCAGAATTTGGTAACCACTGCAAACCCAGGA
Organism: Pissodes strobi; assembly: GCA_016904865.1. Lineage (NCBI taxonomy): Eukaryota > Metazoa > Arthropoda > Insecta > Coleoptera > Curculionidae > Pissodes > Pissodes strobi. Next base: position 3,156 of record JAEQML010078911.1, on the reverse strand, counting down.
TTTTGAGGGGCGAATCAAGGTCAGGGTTTAACGAAATATTCTCATTGGAAAGGTAAGATCTGGGGAGATCAGCCAATAAACGAGGATCATTGCTGCACCATTTTCGCAACTCAAACCCTCCTTTTTAGCATTGAGATTAAAAGTTGTTGGAGCACTTTTGCTTCAGATATTGAGGAAGCTGCGGAGAGGATATCATCCACATGGCAATTTTCCAGTATAACAGAAGCGGCAACAGGATAATTCGGCTTCTCGATTTCAGCTAACGTCATAAGAGACTCTATGGCTAAATATGGAATACTGGTTAAACCATAAGTTACTGTTAAATGTCTGTACTCAGACAGAGGTGCATCCTGGGAAAAACGCCACACAATTCGTTGATAGTCAGTGTGAGGAGGAAAAATTGTGATTTGACGAAACATTTGTCGAATATCGGTAGAGAAAACTATGCGGTGTAGCCTAAACAAGAGCAATAAGCCAGCAATGTCACTTTGAAGCTTGGGCCCAGGCATAAGACACTCATTCAAAAATGCTTGACCGGGCAACTTCGCAGATCCGTTAAAAACCACTCGTAACTTAACGGTAGCACCAGCTGACTTTTAAACACAATGATGAGGGATATAATAAGTTTTCGTTGTCCAAGAAGCATTAGGGGGAGCAAGTTCCATATGATGAGAATCTAAATAATCTTGCATAAAAGCAGAATATTCTTTATATAAGGAAGGATTTTTCAACAGACGTCGCTCCAAATAATTGAAGTTTTTCACTGCAAGACCCTTGCTTTCCGGAAAAATTGGTTCACATTTCGAAACGGCAGTGAAAAAATCAATCGACCATTTTCATGTATTGAAGTTGTTTTTAAAAATATTGACTCGCAACGATCATCTTCGAGGGACATCGTCTTGACATGAGGAACCTCCTCAACCTCCCAAAAACTTTGCATCACCTTTTCAAGAGACGAGGGTTCGACGCATAAAAAAGTTTGAGAAGTGAGGGGTATATTTATAGAGCTCTGAGTTTTTCCCATAAGGACAAACCCAAAAACAGTGTTTATTGCCACTGGGGCATTAGCATCGCCCATCAAGCGACCATTTACCAGGATATATGGAAATAGATCAGCACCTAACAAAAGATCAATCGGGCTTGGTTGGTTAAAACCTGGATCGGCCAGGATGCAATTAGCAATATGTGACCACTTCGCTGTAGGTATAGGAAATGAAGGCAAGTGGCCACAAATTGTTGGTATGACGACAGCCTCAAAGTCAAAAATAGGAAAATACTTGTTCCAGGGACGGATTTTGGTACTAACTCCTGAAGAACTATTGACCGTCTGAATCTGCCCTAAACTTTGGACTGAAAAGTTTAAACTATACGAATGTAAACTGAGTCGTTTAATACAAGACTGAGAAACCAAATTAGACTGAGAGCCTGAATCTAACAGTATTCTAATTTTTTGAAAGTTGCCATGCCCATGCATAATTCCTGCCAAAGCAGTGAAAAGCAACACACTAGATTGTTGAGAATTAGCGTTCTGCGACGAAAAACTATGGATAGGTGCGAGAGAATCATCAGACGGTTTAGCGTTGTTGGGCGTGGGGTTTGGTTGATCGGTGGGATTAGTCTGCCTTTCAAAATGCAGCAAAGTGTGATGTCTCAGATTACATGTGTGACAACTATGAGTAGGCTGGCACCTTTTTGTTATGTGCGAATGGCTTAAACAGTTTATACAGAGATGATGGGATTTTATTACCTGATAACGATCTGGAGGTGATTTTGACAAAAGATCAGGGCATTTGTAAATTAGATGGGCATTTTTACATAAGCGACACGCCTTAGGCATGGCAGGCCCAGGTGATTTGACACTACCATCGACGACGTCACTATTTAAAAAATTAGATGATTGAAAAGGAGGTTTAGGCTTAGGAAAGTCAGGTAATCGACTAACCCTTTACTCGTTTCTAGTGAATGACACGTTATCCAAAGCAGCACAATGATTATTCAAATAATCCATCAATTCAGAGAATTTTGGAAATTTTGTGGGATCATGCTGTAACTCAAATTTTGTAGCCACATAAACATCAATACGCTTGAGAAGCATTTGGACCAATATAAAGTCCCAACGGTCGGTATGTAAACTAAGATTTTTTGAAGCAGCGATATTATCTGAAAAAGTAACAAGTAAATTGAGCAAATTCTGCGGATTGTCATTAGCTAATTTTGGACTATTTTCAATTGCAGCCCAGTGCGTGGCGGTAATGACTCTAGGTTTGAGATATCTGTTTAACAGAGTGTTATATGCAATTAAGTAATTATCTGCAGTTTAAGGTAGTTTTTGAACTAATGAGAGAGGTTGACCGCTTAACATACTAATCAAAAAATAAAATTTTTCTGTGTCAGATAAGATGGCACTATCATGACTAACAGCATCAAAAATATCTTTATATGATTGAAATTTAGAAATATCGCCCGAAAAAGTAGGTAAATTTATTTAAGGTACAATAGCAGAGGTAGAAGAACTACCAGGGGTGGCTGCGAATAAATCATAATAAATTGCCTTTATTGGATAATATTTATTTTCAAATTCAGTTCTTAATTTATCTTCAGCGCTAAAATCCCTTCTGATTATCAGTGTAGAGTGTTAGAGGAATGTAATCGGGAAAACTTACCTTTTTGCTTCAATTGTTTGATGCACTCACTGGGGGGTAGTGATTGGGACAAAAATTTTACTTTTGTTAACGTCTGAATTTGTGCGGAAACGCGCAACAGTACCGGGAGCGGGCTCGTCCTATGTTTGGGTACGGTCTGATCTTTTGGACCCATGAACGACCATCGCACTAGTCGCTACGGAACGCACACGCGTGTAAAGGCCTCAGATTATCTACATGTACACGGAAAAACGTTTGACCACAAGGGAGAATAAAATCTTCAAAAATCATAATGATGAAGGATTAATCTTGAATAATGTTAAAGCAAAAAAAGTAGTCATAATTTAGATAAATTGGATTTTATGATTAAACGAATTTATATAGCTTAATTTAATGGAAATATAATGTTTAAAAACACATTTAAGACTATAAAGACAGAAACAAGAAATGTGTTTAAGAGTGGACGAAACAAAGCCCTAATATCCTTTTGTCGAAAAATCAACCACCTTTTGCC
>JAEQML010078910.1:0-12220 GCA_016904865.1 Pissodes strobi | reverse complement strand
AAGTCCAGTGATCTTGCTTACAGTGTTATACAGAACTCCAAAAAATTAAAATCTGTTGCTAATCTGAAACACTTGTCAATTGGCGACGACAGGACACCTAAACAACTACAGGAATACAGAATGTTACGTCAGGAGGTAGATGCTCGGACCAAAGCTGGGGAGACTGACTTAAGGATTATCCATAGAAATGGTATACCAAGAATAATAACTGATAAACAAAAAAATTTAAACTAGTGAGTTTGTCTAACAGGAAAGATATATGTATTGCTTACCAGAATGTGCGGGGCTTGAACACCAAAACACATGAGTTCTTTAAATCAGTATCTTCCTGTGACAATCACTTAATTGCTATAACAGAAACTTGGATCCAGGATGGCGTTGCAAGCAGTGAGCTTTTTGATGACAACTACACAGTGTTCAGAAAGGATCGTGACCTCGACCTGATGAATGTGACAAGGGGCGGTGGTGTTCTTCTGGGTGTTAGGTGCGATTTATCAGCTACAAAACTTGACCTACAGTGTCTCCATGATTTAATACCAAGTTTAGATATTTTGGGTTGTAGACTTAGTGTTTTTGGAAAAACTATTTTTATATTTGTTATCTATGTCCAATGCAATTCGCCTTTAAACCATTACCAGAGTCTCTTTGATTTTTTCTCTACATTTGACCCCATTCAAAATAATGATGTCATATTTATTGGTGACTTCAATATCACGTCTAACTCTGAGCTTACGGTACTAAATGACTATATGGCTTTAAGTGGCCTAAAACAATTCAATACTTTCTCTAATTTGCTATAACAATACCCTTGATCTTGTGATTGCCAACTTGAACTGCGAGGTATCTAGAGAACTCATGCCACTTATAGTCCCTGAAGATAAATCACATCCCAGTATTAATGTCGCAATTTCGATCGATAATAGTAAGTCAAGCTTAAGAAATTTTCCCCAAGATCTGTCCAACAAAAACTATAACTTCAGGAAAGCGAATTTTCCCCTACTCTACCAACTTATTTATTCTGCTGATTGGACCCCTGTTTTAAATGCAACTGACGTAAACTTAGCTTTGTCAGTTTTTTACACCCAATTACATGACATCTTTAATCAATCAGTCCCTCTCTTTAAGAATAAAAGCACTAAGTTTAAATTTCCCTGTTGGTACACTAAGGAAATAATAAAAAATTTAAAGGAAAAAGACCGCCTTCACAGAAGATATAAAAAGTCAATGCTAACTTCTGATTATAATGAGTTCTCCAGTCTGAGAAGGAATATCAAAAATCAAATCAATATTGCTTACAAGAACTATATACACAAAACTGAATCTATTGTTAAATCAGATCCCAAGCAATTCTGGCAGTTCATCCAACAAAAGCGCAATAAGACTCGTATTCCTGGGTCCATGACCATTGGAAATTCATGTATCGATTCCCCCCAAAATATAGTCAATTGTTTTGCTGATTTTTTTAAGAATGTGTATGCAAACTCGTCGACCCCTGTAGTAAATCAAGAACACGGCCCTCAATGCATAACGGTCAAGCCCTTTACGGAGAAAGAAGTACATCATTCTCTTAAAGATCTCAAAAATACACATACTGCTGGCCCTGACAGAATTCCTTCATTTATCTTACGCGACTGTTCTCAATGTCTTGTTCCACCTCTTCGCTATATTTATAACTTGTCAATTTCATCCAGCTCCTTTCCGGATCAGTGGAAAATGGCAAGAATCAATCCTGTTCTCAAGGGTGGCAGCATTGATAAGGTTGAAAACTACCGGCCTATCTCTCTACTGTCCAACTTTTCAAAGGCCTTTGAGAGCTGCGTCCATAATAACTTATTTCATCAATTAAAAAATTTAATCTCAATCAAACAACATGGCTTTTTTTCTAAGAGATCTACGGTAACTAACCTTACTTGCTTTTTGGAAATAGCATACCAAGCCATCAATGAGAGAAAGCAGTTGGATGTAGTGTATACCGACTTTACGAAGGCTTTTGACAAGTTGGACCATGGCCTTATTGCCTCAAAAATGCTCTCTCTGGGGTTTCATCAAAGCCTTGTTAACTTCTTTGTTTCATACTTGTGTAATAGAGTTCAGTTCGTTGAATACAATGGTTTCCGGTCTTGCGAGTACGTTGCGACCAGTGGGGCACCTCAAGGTAGTAATCTTGCACCATTGCTTTTTGCAGTATTTGTGAATGATGTCACTGAGGTCGTATCTTCGAGAAGCCTGCTTTTTGCGGACGACTTGAGGATATTCAAGGTCATTAATGGTGTTACTGACTGCATTGCTCTCCAGAGGGACCTCGACTCCCTGGTGCACTGGTGTCTTAAAAACAATCTGCCCCTGAATATAAGTAAATGTAAAACTATGACCATCTCAAATGTGAACAGGGAAATCAATTATAATTATTCTCTTGAAAATATGGATCTGGAACGTGTGGATTCCATCAAGGACCTGGGGGTAATTATTGATAAAAAACTTACATTTAATGCTCACATTGACGTGGTAGTGAATTCATGTTTGAAAACACTAGGCTTTCTCATCAGATCAACCAAAGAATTTATGAACATAGATACTATTGTTACCCTCTACAATAGTTTAATTAAGTCCAAGCTTCTTTATGCAGCTCTGGTATGGTTTCCTTGTTATAATGCTCATGTGAATAGGCTCGAATACGTCCAACGTAGATTTTTGAAGTACTTGTGCTTCAAACAGGATGGTTTTTATCCCCCTAGAGGTGTAGACCATAAACCACTTCTTATGCGATTTAATTTTCTATCCCTTAAACAAAGTTCAATATTAAGTGGTCAATTGTTCTTATTTAAATTGTGTAATAATTTAGTTGACGCACCTGATTTGGTCAGTCTACTAAACTTCTTTGTCCCTCCTAGAAATACTAGGCAGCAGGTCACCTTTTATTTGGAGCACAGGGCAACTAATTTAGCCAAAAATGCACCCATTTATCGAGCCTGTTCACATTTTAACTCTCTGAGCAATACACAAACCCTTGATCTCTTTATGGGTTCTGTGGCTATGTTTAAAAAGCTCATTAAACCTGTGATCTTGAATGTATAGATCTCATGTATATGTAGTATTCTGCTCTTATTGTATACTAAGCTTATATAATATCTGTTTCTGGATCTAAGATCTAGAATCCACCTTGAACTAAATGCTCTTGGTGGATCTCAATATTGAGGTTGATTTTGCTACAGTCCACTATCGTTGTTTTATATGTTATGTTTTGTCATCTTTTTGGAATTCTTTAGTTATTGTTATGTGGTTTTGGTAGGTGTTGGGTTTTGATATGGCAGATGTCTCCTTAAACGTTATGTTGTTCTTTGGAATCAAATTTTTATTACTTTGTGCTATAAGTTTGACTGCCTACATCATTACCTTTCAGCTGCTGCTGTAATAATTTATTTAGTATTGCATTATGCTCTAATTGTCTTATTTTGGGATATTTATTTCCTGTTAGACAATAAATACATTTGAATTTGAATTTGAATTTGAATTTGAATAAGCACACAGCTGAACTGAATCTTCTGAAAGAGATATTAGGAATTGAATATATTTTTAATTTTGTTAATTTTTTGATTTTTTAATTTGTAATTATTTTTTAATTATTTATTTTGCTTTTGGGTAAAAAATAATTGAACCTGTTTAATTTTATTATTTTTAATTTTATTAAACATAAAGGTTTTAACTTTTTACTTCCCACAGAAAACAAAATAAAATATTTTTCTAGAATATAAAAATTTCAAAAGTAACAAACATTTAAAATTACGCCAAAGCAAAATAAGTAATTTCAAAAAATAAATAAAAAAAATAAAAAAAAATAAAAACATATTCATATTAATAACGAAAATATCATGAGAAAAACGAAAAAAAAAATAAAAGTATTTAAAAAAAGAAAGTTGATGATGACCCCTTGAAGGATAGAGCGAGAAAAATGGCAATGCAAATGTGCAATCTTTGAAATTCGTCTTGAAACAAGCTCATGAATAAAATAAAATTATTTTTCAATATTTCGTTTTTTTTTTCGGATATCTCCAGAAAAACTCGCAATTTTAAAACTTTCTAAAAGGCATATTGTTAGGCACCTAAATGCGCAACTTTCCCCTAATTTGACCGACACTGCATCTCTTACGGTTTTCGAGTTCCCCATACATAGACTCGCATTCGAACCACCCTGTACACAAATTCACTACTGAAAGCCCCCTCATATTAAAGTCTATAAATATTAAATATTGACCCTAAACGCTTAATTACATTTTCCTGTTTAAACTGACCGTCCTAAATCTAAATACGTAAGTATTGACCTTTAAATAGTATATTTTAAATTGTATCCCATATACATACCTAATAGGATCTCTGGGAAACCGAAAAGAGCTTTTATTGCAGTTTATTCGTTTGTTCCTACAGTTTTTTGCTGCACAGCTTTGCCCAGACATAGTGAAAACACGTCAAAGTTAATAAATTATACTAGAAAATAACTGCTATATCATTAATTTACGATTCGCAAGAAAACTGACTGAAACTACATAATACACATCGCCATTGAACTATAAACTCACATCACAATCAAAAAACAAAATATACATTCAAGGCATACGCTACTGATTCCTAGCTGCCGTAACTAATTTTTTTTTTATTGTAACAAACGACGACAATGGCTTGGTTGAGAGGTTGGACCCCAAATGGCGGCGTGCGCGAGGATATGCGCGTAGCGTTATCGAGAAGCCGACTGAGCCTGCCGATTGTTTATTATGCCGTGCTTTTACCACAGCTTACCAATAAGCTGTGCTTTTACCTTGATGGCAGCCAAAAAACCAAGGCGCTCGCGAGACACTCATAGTAGTACATGACATGACACTGGATGACGAACAGAAGTGTTTCCCTTTTTGTTTTGTACAGTCGAATGAAAAAAAATTACTCGCAGCATTGATAAAGTCAATGCCCGCAGTAAATTTAAAATCAAGACGTCTTGTGCGCCGAGTTCCTCTTACTCCGCTACATATGCAGCAACGATTGGAATGGGCTAGGGAGCATATCTATTGGAGGGACGACTGAAGGACGGTCCTTTTTACTGATGAATCTAGGTATGCGAGATTTTCAGACAGTCGAAGAGCACGTGTTTGGACTTTGCCAGGGATACCACGTAATAGGCGTACGAGCACAGTACAAAAATTGTATCCGTATAGTGGAGGATCAATAATGGTTTGCGGAGGCATATGTTTTGACGGCCGTACCGATCTTCACATGTGAAGGAAAAATGAATGGCGAGCAGTACAGAGAGCAAATCATAAACAACATCGTGCCAAATATTTACGCTGCTATAGGGGATGGGTTTTTATTTCTAGACGATAATGCAAGACCTCATAGAGCTGCTATTGTCCTAAATGACCTGGAAGAAAATTGCATACCCCACCTTGCATTGCCACCTCTATCGCCAGACCTGAACTGCATTAACCATGCGTGGGATATCGGATATGCTCCAAAGGAAGTTAGACGAACACGTGCCGGCAGTACAAACTTTGACGATTTAAGAAGAATTCTACCAGAATTGTGGAATGCTATTCCACAAAATATGATCAATAATTTAATTGACAGCATGCCAAGGAGATGTCAGGCCGTAATCGATGCTCGCGGGGGCTTTACCACCTATTATTTTTTTTTGCTCTTTAAACATTATCGGTTTTTAGGTTTAACTTTTCTATACCACTGTATACAGTAAACTTAGTTTTATCATCGTCTTTATATATAAACAATGGTCAGAGTATAACAAACATATAAGTACTCTGTTTGTAACATTCGACCTTGACGGTAGCCAAAGTAAAGCTCTCGCGAGACACTCGTCTAGAAGCCTCCTTAACCTTGGCCACTGTCAAAAGTCAAAGGAAAAAAACATAACCTATGTGTATATTATTGTATATGGTATACTTTTTGGTTTTGGTGTTTGGTCTTGATTTTTGATCATTTTTGGGTTTAAAAGAAACTTTGACTATAATAAAACGTTATTCATATTCAATATTCAAAGCGTTTTTGGAACGCTAAGGCTAAACGCAAACAGCTAACTAGATTGTTTAGTAAATAATCTAACCCGCCGAAGTAAATAAATTGTGGAAAATGGTAAAAATACTACAAAATAATAATATTTACCAAGTTCTCTAATCTGCTCTTTTTTTAGCTGTTCTACTCATTTTTCAAGTCGTTAGTGGGAAAGGACGTTGTCGTAGAGCTTAAAAATGATTTAAGGTTAGTTATATGGCACTACATAGTTTAATAAATTACCCCACTAAATGCAAAACATCGTATTTGCATAGAATTAAATAATAATATACTCTGTAGAATACCCGTCAAATGCAAAACCATTTATTAAGTAAATAGGTTTAAAAATGGGCACTAGTTTTAAAATATTGCAAAACCAATGTGGTCCCAATTTGACTGCAGTCTGCAGCTTTTTATGTGCATTAAGCATCTAAAATTACCGCTCTATCTTTAAGTTTTTTCATGTTATTTATGAACATTGCTAAATCTAAATTGAAGATTGAAAATAGCCAACTCTTTAACCAATAAACAAACACAGTTGTGTCGAATCCCATTGCTGCCATTATCAGTGTTTTTTTTTATCAAGCTTATAAATTAATCTTGAGATCTCAGGTGTGCTCGCACTACACTTTTATAGCAACTGTAAAATATTACTTTATAATAGCTAAGTTTTAAGAATTTATTGCAGTTTCTATATTAATTTATTTATTTATTTATTTCCATTGACTTGTTTGCATATGTTGGAATTGTCAAATACAAAGTTAAAAAAATACATTGAAACACATCACAAAAGATTAGAAACTAAAACACTACAACTAAGCAAAATTCGATCGATTAAAAAGGTGTGATAAAAATTCAGTCAATGAGTAAAAGGGGTTCTCAGCTAATATGGTCTTAAGCTTCCCCTTATAGAGGTGGAGAGTCGGAATATCCTTAATATTTGAAGGTAAGTGTATAAATTTTAAGGGAAGTGATTCCAGGTCCCTCCTGCACCTGGGCCAATCATGTAACAATTAATAACCCCCACACTTCGGGAAATCATTAAGTTGTTTAAATACATAACAAGCACATTCAAAAATGTATAAACCAATAACAGTGAGAATTCATTCTGATTTAAAAGTTTGGTGACAGGAGGCTCTGAATGGTAAGTGGAACATAGTCCTTATTACTTTTTTTTGGCCTATCAGAACTTTATTTAAATTGCTAGAGTTACTTCAGACCAACAGTTCATAAGACAAAGCTGAATAGTAGCATAATAGAAAGTTTTAAGGATAGGTTTCTCCACAAAATCTCTTAACCACGGTACAGCATAGTTTCTTGATGCTAGTTTATTACAGATGTTATGAATTTGATCAGTCTATGAAAGATGAGAGACAACTGCAATGTCTGCCTGATAGGGGTACAAAACCAGAAAGTTAGTCTTCACGCTATTTAGGCAAAGGCCATTTCCCACACACCACTTAGCACTATCTCTCACACACCTGTTCACCTTGGTACAAAGACTCTGATAATCAATCCCCTCGACAACTGCCGACTTGTCAGCCGCGAAAAGAGTTATATAACTATCGCCGGCCAGCTATGGTAGGTCGTTTATGAACAGAATAAACTAGATAGGCCCCAGTACACTGCCATGGGGAATGCCCATGTTATCATTTGCCCAATCAGATACAGTCAGTCCACTGTCACCCCACAATTTCACGGCTTGACTCCTTCCTGACAGGTAGGTCTTCATCTAGTCATATGTTGGCCCCCCCCTAATCTCATAATACGCCAGCTTATCCAATAATTTCCCATGATTTATGATATCGAAGGCCTTGGTGAAGTCATAAAATATCCCAACAGATCAGCCCCTCATTGAAATTACCCAGGATTTTCAGATAAAAGGATAATATGGCGTCAGTAGTTGATCATACAACTGTGAACTCGAACTGCATGTAGGTCAATATACGGAAGGACTCCAAAAAACCCAACAATCTTCCCTGCAAAGCTCTTTTGATAACCGCCTAGAACACGGAGAGCAGGGCGATCGGCCTGTAATAATTCTCCACCGCAGTCAGGTCTAATATTTTTACTGTCCTTGTAAAGGGCTTTTAGGTTTATTATTATTATTTGAGTATATTACTCGTCTGTGAAGTTGCTTAGCTCAACACGTTCACTGATGAGTTCTTCAAGATTATGTCAAACCGAGTGTCAAACAAACTGTAGAGGGTTGAAAAAAAGTAAGTGAATTTGCCCTCTAGATCTAGTTGATGCAATTTAGGTAGCCACTGTTCTTTTGAAAGCAAGTAAATAAAGCTATTTTTATTTTCTTGAGAAAAAAATCTCTTTCTAGAGGGGAGCGCCGTGCTATCAGCACACTCACCAAGTTCAAAGTACAAAACCTGGGCTCTGTGGTGAGAGAAAATTAAATCCAGGGTTATGGTCAGGGCAAAAGGTGCATTTGTAAATACATTATCGGTCGGGGTGCAGGACTGACCTGTGACGAGAAGCTTCAAAGAATGATTGCACAAGTCCATATGAGCTGAAAATATTTTTAACATTTAACATGACTATTACACTTAAAATCACCACAAATAAATAAAAATACATTACGCTTACAGAAATGGACTAATATTTTGTCCAAGGCCCTATAAAATCCATTAAGGTCAGTTCCAGGGGTCGATATACACAACAAACTAGAATTCGTATGTTGGCCGAAGTTTCCAACAGTACTGCGGTGTACTGAAATATTTTTTCAATTGCCGGAACATCATCCAAGGCAATGGGGTTGAACTTAGCAACATTGTTATCCACTAGTATAGCTCCGCCACCCGCGCGTGAGTTCTGTCTGCAGTAGTATGATGCTAGGTCGTAATTATTTATTTTTTATTACGCATGTATCATAATCAACGAATATCGCATCCTGCAGCGTGCTTAAAATGATGTTTTTTTACTACTAACATGATAAATCACCATTATTTACTCCATTCCTCAAATGAGAAGTAACATTTCTCACCCTTGGTAAATAATAATATTAAATAAAACCTAGGTCAATAATGAAACGGAAACGGAAAATATCAAAATGTCAAACTTGTTAGTTTGGCAACTAGTTCATTTCGGATTATTTGAAAAATGAGTAGGAAATGATTAATTTCAAAATCTAATCAATTCAAATAATGATAAGGATTGTATCAGTGCTATTAGTAAAAAAAATATATACAGTATGACTCACTTTTCATGACTCCCCATAATATTCTTATTAATAATGCGATTTTGTCAAAATTTAGATGGAGAGAGGGTACTTTGTATGTATGGAGCTGTCAGGAGATTATTAGCGTTTTTTGGCGAGTAACGACGGTTAACTACAAGTAATACTGAAGTAAGTGCCAAGCGGGCAGCCCACCACAAATTCTGTCTGCGTCTGTCTTCGTCAAAATACCGTAGTTAGATCTTGCATTGCTAGAAAAAAATATAGATATTTTGCATATTTATTGGAAAATGATCAGTTTGATCAGTGCAGAACGTTTACTCATATTTTTAATGACAGAATGGTGGCCTCTGGAGATAAGCAAACTAATGGTATTTTTTCGATGAATATGTTCAGGATACTTTATGCTGCCCAAATCCCATTTGGGGCACATTTGTGTAGGAGTTCCGATGCGTATGAGGCTTCTATAGGAGAATTTCATGAACGTATAATTTACAAATTTGTTCAGAATGGAAAAACAAACATTTCACATGTTTAACGTTTCACAATTAATCCGCCATGACTCCATCAAACCTCGAGTACCACACCTCGTCACGTATGTAAGTTGTAGTAAGCCGTAGTTGAAAAATGATGATGTAATAGTGACGTCACGAAACTTCCCCTCACTTACCACAATTAAATTAATCCTCATGAAAACAAAGTAGTATCCTCTAGTATGCCGTGGTTAATTGTAGTTAGCTCGCGAAAAAACGCTTCTTGTTACGATATCTGTCAGTTAGACAACTGAACTTCCAGGTTACTTGATATTTCGAACTATTTGAAAAGTAAGTAGAAAATGACTAATATAAAAATTAAATCGAATCAAATATGGTAATATATCAGTGTTAGTAGTAAAAAAAATTCTATATATACCTCGGTTGAGTATTAACCTCGCACATTATATCCTTCGGCGCTACGCGCCTCAGGATATAAAAGTGCTCAGTAAATAATGGCTTACTTCTCAACCTAGGTACATAATATAGTATTATGGTGCGCCTACTTTTTTAAAGGTTGCTAGTTGCTATAGAAACATTTGATCATGTCAAATCTGACAGATTAATATATTCGTCAATATATCCCTTAAGTTTAATATTTAAAACATTTTTGAGATTATGATGCATTCGTAATAAAAAATAGCGTATGATATACGTGTATAAGAGGCCTTTAAAGTCCTTGCGACTTACAAAACACTCCGCTGCGCGTCATGTTTTGAAATATGTCGCGCGTGCTTTAAAGGCCCTCTTATACAGTTATATCATAATATACTATTAAAGCACGTGGCTTCATTATTTGAAAGCCATGTCTCCGTAACACACAACACTTCTGAGTATCCCTCACAATGTAGAAAGAGCTTGAGTTCTGAGGATTCCAGTTTAGGTTTACTAGCCGAGCTCTAGTATTAGTTAATATTTAGGTAAGATTTTCACCTGCCTGCTGGGGTTCTGTTGCCGGATTTCCGGGATTGGTTCCGTACGTGTTGCCCGTGGTTCGTGGGGGCGAAAGAACTTCTTGATTCTAATATATATTTTGTGTTTTCGTATCCACATCTGACGTGGCAGAAAATTTTAAGTGCTGCAAGGACAAAGCAAATAATAACTGGGTGTATGCAGTAATGTGTTCCGTCCAACATGCTGGAAAAGATCAAGATCAAGCGTTATGAAATTTTAAACAATAGGTAACTTAATAATTTGTGCAGACACTTGCTTCAATCAAGCTTCTCTTCAAGACCAATAAGTGAAGGAAAATACTAGAATACCAAGTTAAATCCTTATTATGTCTTGTTCAAGACCAACTACAGGCAGATACGCAGATCTAAATCAAAAATAGAAAAATAACTACCGTACACATTTAAAATGAAAGACAGTAATTTTTGAAGGGAGGCAGCAGAGATGGAGTCTACCAGTGGCGTAGCTAGACCTGAGTGGTCCCCGTATCAAACTATCTTAAGGGGCCCTTTCTTAAAGGCGGGTATAGGTCCGAGTTATGCAGGCAGGACAGATGCCCGCCGCAGGTGTCGCCGGAGGCAAATTCGCCAAAGTCGTTACCACGTCCAATTTTTACCCAAAAGTCGTTAAAATCGTTAAAAAAAAACACGCGTTCCACAAGCGGACGAAGCGGATTTTACGAAGCATTATTGAAGTTTTACGTTCAGGTTTATATTTTTGTCACTTTCCATAAGAACTTAAATTTAGCGAATGTGTTAGAGAGGGTATCAGCATCAGCTCTCTTTTGTTTGGCTTTCCTTTTTATTGCACCACTCTTGGGTAAACTGTCTTGCTCTCGCTCATAATTCCGTAAATCGCAACACTTAATATATCATATATCAAACACCAATGAATATGTCTACTGATTCCAGTGTCAATGTGTCGGAGTTTATAATAATTGTAGTTTAAACGAACCGTAATAAACGAAAAACCAGAAAATCAGAACTCTACCGACACAACGACACGCATACGATAATTCGGTATTTTCCCGAGGCGCGAGACGATTAAATTTAGAGCGATAGCGCTGTGGCTGCGAATTTTATTATTTATTCGTTAGGAAGCCATTGAATAATAGAATAATATTCTAATTATCAGTTTTAATATTAGATGTAAGATGTAGACTACACTACAATTGATAAATTTAATGATTTTACTAGTGGTGGGTGTGGATAAACGTTTTTCACATACGGTTGCGGGGCCCTTTACCTGGGGGGGCCCGTATCATTGCTACGGCTGATACCGCGATAGCTACGCCCCTGGAGTCTACACACATGAGAGACATAGAAGCATATCAACTTCAGATATCGGATCTGGACTGCAGGTAAAACAGAAAGATGCTATAATCAATGGCTATAAAAACAAAACCTCTACTGGCCATGGGTTTCAAACAGTAATATTGGGTCAAACCATTTCGCCTCAAACCAATAATTCAAAAACTACCCAATGATCGCAGATAGAAAGT
>JAEQML010078909.1:0-12221 GCA_016904865.1 Pissodes strobi | reverse complement strand
TTGTCCATGGACATGAGTATTCGCCATATCTCGATCGAATCGAATGCTTTCCGGAAATCAACAAAAGCCACATGGATTGGGATATGGGATATTATACTCTGCTATTTTCTCTATCAGGACTTGAATTGTCTGTAAGTGGTCTATTGTTCCATACCCTTTGCGTAAACTGTTCTACAGGTTTTTAGCAGTCGAATTTAGGGGTCAATCGGTTAGTAATTATCCTTGTGAAGAGTAGGGAGGTGGGATAGTAAACTAATTGGTCTATAGTGTTCTATATCGGCCGAGCCACCCTTTTTATAGAGTAGAATGACTTCTGCTTCTAGGCAGAATTCCGGTACTCGACCTTCCTGTAGGCATTTATTAAAGAGGATTCTGATATATTGTTTTAGCATGTTCCCTCCTAATTTGAGCATTTCAGCTGTGATCCAGCCCTCTCCTGGGCATCTACCATTCTTCATTTGCTTTAGTGCTGCCTCGATTTCCGTTATTGTAATATCAAGCATTTCTTCAGATCCGATGTTCGTTACTTCCCTTGGGGTCTTCCCTTTTGGACGAGTATAGGATTACATAAATGTTCTCTATTACTCTAGCCACTTCTTTTTTGACTGTTATCGTCACACCGTTCTCTTATGTATTTCCTTATTTGTTTCTTGACCGTTTTGTTCAGTTCCTTGTATACGTCTGTTTGCCATGATGTATTCCTTCGTTGGTCCATGAGCTTTAGTGTTCGTGGGGTTAGTTTATTGTTGGCTAGCGTTCTGTTCGAAGAGCATATCTTTTTCACGCTTACCTGGATGGTTGTTTTCATGTCCTCTGCCATCTGGTCTATATTCCACTCATTGTATAAGTGGGTAGGTTGAAGACGCCTTTCTATTTCTCTTTGGTACTTATTATTGTTCGTCTCCAACTCTTGCGTGGTTGGAAATAGGAGCGACTTCATTAGCTTGTCCCTTTCCTTTTGGAGATCAAATTTAAAGTGTACTCGAACGTATCTATGATCGCTGCCTTTGCGGATTTTATTCAGCACTGATACGTCATTGCATGGGGATCTGTAGTTTGAGAAACTCTTGTAAGTTTCTTACTGGAGAAAAATCTATTTCAGATAAACAGTTTCTTTTGCAAGAAAGCCCACAGAAGATAGACTTGGAAGAGTCCAGATGGCAAAACACTAAACGAAATAGATTATTTCATCACTGATCAAAAGCATATATTCCATGATGTTACCGTATTAAATAGGTTTGCCACGGCAAGCGACCATCGGCTGGTGAGGACCAAAATTCAAATCAGTACCAGTAAAAAATGATTAACAGAAAAAGACCAAAAAAATGGACGCCTCCGACAAATGAAAAAGAGTTTGAAAGTCACATTAATAAATCACTAAATAGCAAACCAACAACAAACGACATCAACGCGCTAAACGAAACAATAGTAAATATAATAAATGAAACCCAAGAGAAATTTTGTGCTACAAAGCCTAAAGAGCACAAACTTAGTTTAGAAACAAAGCGCAAAATGGAACAAAGAAGATCACTAAAAAGCGATAAAGACACTGATCCACAAACCATCAATACGATCAATAGAGACATCTCCAAAGCCATCAGGAAGTTTAAAAAAGACCAAATCATGCATACCATTGAAGTTAATAAGAGCATGAAAGTGATGGAAAGGAAATTTACAAATGGCAAAAAGGAAATCTTTAAACTTAAGGATGAAACCGGAGAAGCCACAACCAACAGAGAAAGGTTGATTGAAATAGCCAAAAAGTTCTACGAAAATTTATATAACAATCAACAAACAATGAATCAAACAGACTACGTACAAAGAAAAGTCCAAAACCAAGGCTCGGAAGATATTCCGGATGTTTCCAAGGACGAAATTCAAAATGCCCAGCAACAATAGAGCTCCAGGGGAAGATGGCGTAATTGCGGAAGCTATAAAAATGGGAGGGCCAACATTAATTTTAAAAAAATCAAAATCTGTTCAATCTGTGTCTGCAGAGTCATAACATTTCCGAAAACTGGAACAACTCAATTATGATGTTGCTACATAAAAAGGGTGATAGAACAGATTTCGAGAACTACAGACCAATAAGCCTACTCAACCAACTCTACAAATTATATACTCGCATAATAATAAACCGAATAGAAGCTAAGTTGGACCAGTCCCGGGAACAGGCTGCTTTCTGCTCTGGGTTCGGTACCAGCGATCACCTTCAGTGTCTTAAAACCCTCATACAAAAGAGTAATGAATACAACCGTCCTTTGATGTTGGTGTTTGTGGACTTCCAAAAGGCGTTCGACACCGTGGAACTTCCTGCAATCTTGAGATCACTACAAGAAAGTAAAGTTGACCACCGATGTTGCGAAATTATTAAAAATATATGCGGAACCGCAACGACCACCGGAAATCTTCACTCGACCACTCTTAAAATTAATATTAAATCCAACAGGATGACACTATGTCACCAAAGTTGTTCATCACAGTTCTCGATCACGCCTATAAGAAACGGCCTTGGGAGCATAAAGGAATAAACATCGATGGGGAGAGTCTTAATAATCTTCGCTTCGCAGATGACATTGTCCTAATAACAGACAGTCTGGGCGAAGCTAAAGAAATGCTTCAAGAACTTCAAATTTCAACGCAAGAAAGGCCTGAACTTGTCCAAAACCAAAATCACGACAAATATGGTTCCCAGTGAACAAATACAGATAGGCAATAATAACATCGAAATAGTGGTACATATACCTGAGTCATGAGATGAGAATTCACAGAGATAATCAAACAGGCGAATTGACGAGAAGAATAACCTTGGGATGGGCAGCATTCGGAAAAATGAGGGATGTGTTTAGGGCTGAGATTCCAATATCCCTGAAACGAAAAGCATTCAACCAGTGTGTCCTCCCAGTCTTGACGTAGGTGCGGAGACATTGACTCTAACCAAAACATTTGCAGAAAAGTTGAGAGTAACACAGAGACGAATGGAGATCCATGCTTGGATTGACTTTAAAAGACCGAGTAAGGAATAATGTGATCCGCAAAAGAACTGGGGTGAACGATATCGTAGAAGGTATCGCAAAACAAAAATGGAAATGGGCAGGCTACGTCGCAAGATTTGAGGACGGAAGATGGACAAAGAAACTCATTGAGTGGAGACCAAGAGCCGACAAGCGAAGTGGAGAAAGACCCCCACTCGCTGGACAGACGACCTAAAAAGGATCTGATCAAATTGGATCGCAACTGCCCAGAACAGAGAAAACTCGAAAATTTTAGAGGTGGCCTATGTTCAGCAATGGACTCTAAAAGAGGCTGTTTGATGATGATGATGATGATGATGATAATAAATATACCGCAGCATCATTTCGCGGCTTACAACAAACAGAAACTATTTCAGCTCGTTCTTTCTTATTTGATGCATTATTTATGAGCCTAATGCTCTTCGAGAATTTGACCAAATATCGAATGTTGTGTTTTCCCAATTATTGCGGATCGTTGCTAAATAAAATAAGGGGGCAACCAGAATCAGCTGAGCTGCTGTTATAGGTATAAGATTGTTCTAAGGTATCGATGAATTTATATTTCGATTTGAGTGGGAATTTACTTTGTTATTACCTTGTAATTGAATGAAAACCTGGTATGGTGACACAGTTTGACTCAAGCGGATGAGGCTCTGAAAACAGTTCAAAGTTGCGCGCAATAAAAATAAGATGTCAGAAAATCATTTGCAAATACGTTATAAAAATAGATTATTAAATCTTAACTACTTTACTGAACCGTTTTTTTAAATACGTCTTATGTGTGAATATGGAAATGAAATAATTTTACCAATGAAATTGTTATTTGCATTTTATAACAACGGAAACAGTGATATATGAAAAAATAACGATTTTGATCTTAGCAGCTTTAGAAGCGTGAAAACGTCGTTATTTTTAAATTAGTGCACTAACATGTGTATAGTTTCTTTGTTAACATTTTAATGTCAACATTTAAATATGAATTTACTATAACTATTGTTTTAAACATGGAACCTTTTACAATTTTCTCTGTAGAACATTTTAACTTGATTTTCTTTGCAGAATTTTAAATTGCAAACCGCAGAGACAGTGGAGGCCATTGTAAGCCAGTTAATGGAAAAACAACGAGTGGCAAGGCAAGCAGCTTTGGTACGTAAACAATTAATTATTTTCTTAAAAATAAGTCCCTAACTCGATATTTCTAAGAGTAAATAACTTAAATTACTGCATTTTAAATGTATTGTATTACAAGGTTTATGTTAATATTTTCACACACATAAATAATTAAGGCTTACCCGAACATTATTGGTTTATAATCTGATTTTAAAAATAAACTGACCCTCACTTGAAACGCATACGAGAAATGTTTAGTCTAAATTTTAATATACGTATCTCCAAAATTAAAGATGATTTTTTAATGCGATTTTCAAATTATTAGATTTTAATATTGTACATACATATTTTGTATGTACAAGTTAGTAAACAAATACCTTCAAATTTTATATACTTTCATTTCTCCCAAAAGCAGACAAATATTTGTTTCCTTTTTTGTTCCTTACACTTATTAATTATTCTTACTCAAAATGTAAAAACGTGTGTCTTTTATTTATAAGGTCTTATGCACTTAATATATAAAAAGAATTGACTGACATCTCCTTCGTAGATATAACTAGATTTTTCAGTAAATGATTCATATCCATAATATACAACGTGCTTACAAAATATTAGTGAAGCAAAATTAGTTTTTGTAAATCACGTTTAAATTGGTTATAACGTATCGAAACCGGTTCAACTGACTAAAATAAATTGGAACTGACTGAAATTAACCAAAAACACTAAAATTGATTATAACGTATATATGACTAACCAAAACTAATCACAATCGTAACCAAAAGCCCCAAAATGGGCTAAAACGTATCGGAATAGGTTGCAAAAATTAACGTAAGTACAGTTAAAACTAATCAAAACGAACCGAATTTTGACGACTAACCAAAACTAACCAGAAAGAATAAATTTGATTATAACGTATAGGAGTCGGTTTAGAGACTAAAAGAAATTGGAACTAACTGGAACTAACCGAAAAATGATTGAACGAATAACCAAAGGTAACTAAAAATATCCAAAAGCACCTAAACGGGCTAAAACGATTCCGAACCGGTTAAAAATATTACAGGGCTAATTATATATTAATAGATTTTCCTAATTTTTAATTTTTTAGGTTTCCATATCTGCACCTTTTTTATTTATTTAATTTTTAATTATGATAATGTATAATATTAATGTTATAAATGCATTTCTTTGATTATATATATATATATATATCATAAAGACTCGTATTTGTATTTTTAGTTTTTTTAACTATTTGAATCACAACACAAATCACATTTTTGCGTTTGTATTCATCATTTTCAATGTCCCACCGGTTGCATCATTGCGAAGGACTGTGAATTTAATTACTGATGTTTCTCGAAAACTTTAAGGTGAAGCAACTCGAATGCGGCTGTCCAGATTCAACATGCGCCGACGGCAAAAGTTGCTCGCATCCGATGCGCAGGATTACGTCAGCGAAATCAGGCTCTCCCCTTCCAAGTTTAAGTACAAATTCAAGAAATTCCAGTTCAAATGCAGAAAGCAACAACCAGGTAGAGTGCACTATACTAATAAACACTTTTAACCTCTTTGCTACTGAAATCTTGTAACGATAGGGCGCCAATTTGTAGCGAGAATTAATTTATTTAATTAAGTATGGCATTGTCCGCCATTTTGTAATGAAATTGATCAGTTGGGCGTCAATTTATAACGAAATACTAGTTGTTTAAATGCATGAGACTCGTTTTATTTTTCCTAGGGGGTTGGTCGAGGTTCTTTTATTAGCAATGATTTTTTTTGTGTATTGTTGGCGCCAGAGTTCGTAGAGACAATGCGAACTGAATATGAATACTTAGATATAAATAAATATAAAGATAAGAATATCAGAAATTTGCCCTTATAATTCGTGTCTCACAGACCTCAATCTTGCGATAAATTAAAGAAATAAATTTCAAAACAACAATATATTAATTATACAATTAAATTACAAATACGATTGATGAAATTTGAAATTGAGTTAATCTATATAATCAAATGTCAAATAGAATTGATGAAATCAATTGAAATAAAGTTTATGAATAAATTTGACTTAGTAATGAAAATTAAAAGTGACATATTAAGAAAAAAGGAATGAATAACGCGTTATTATTGGTCTTTACAATATGTTTATCTTCTGATTGGCTAATACTTAGCTTGTCCAATTATTCTGTAACCATGCAATCGTATTGGGACCTCTACTGGAACCGCTTCTGCCTGTTCCCAAGTTAGTATCTCTTGGTGTTATCGAGGACTTATTTGGTTCCCCAAGTATCGATTACCTCAGAACACTTTGTACAGCCAGTGGACAAACACCTGCTACTTGCCAAGAACGATGTTTTCTTCCAGCCAATGTTGAATACATGCAAGAGAAAATAACCTAGTCTTAGACCAATGTATATCGCTAATTAAATAATATTCAGGAAAATATCATATGAACATCAGTGACACTGTTAAACACATGAGGAAGGAATCAACAAATTGAAAATTTACTAGTTAAAGCAGATATAATCAGAAACTTAAATTACAAAGTTAAGTTAAGCAAAATTATAAATAACTACTGTTACTCAAGATATCATTTTCTTTTTCTTTTCTTTACTTTAAAATAATGACTGAAATTTAAAATTCAAAAGAAAATTATGGAATTAGGTTCCAATTCAGTGGCTCTCGGTAAATCTAAATAAAAGATAACTTGAATTTGATAATAACAAGAAAAATAGAGGTATAACCTCTAATAACGAGTCTTATAACTCAATAATAAGTAATGGCTGTTACTTTTTTTTCGGCCCTTGGCACATAAACGATAATTGAGCGTAATTACGCCTCAATTAAATAAAGATAAAGATAAGATAATCACTATCTCGCATCGAGATAGAAATTTAGATAAAAGATAAAAAACCAGATAATTTTACATATGTGAGATTAACCTCTCATATATGCAAAGTAATGTCAGTACATCAGTGTTGAGACGAAACAGGGCGAATGCTACTAATTATATACTTGATGTAACAATAAGGTTGAAAATTTAATTAAGCCTGAAAAGAAAAAATATTAAAACCAGCAATACTATGAGGGAAATTCTACTGAAAATTCAATTTACTATCTTTGCATATAGAATTTACTCCAAGAAGTCACCCAAATAATACTGTTCAATTTGAATGGAAATACGTGAAATAATGTGCGTGACCACTAAACGATGAAATAATTACGTTCTCCGTAAATTTGGACTAAGCTTCTTTCAAATTACATAAATTTGATTAATGAGAGACGCAAATATTCACCAATAAAAATAGAATATAGCAATGCTAAATTCTTTCTTTAGTCGAATAAGACTAAACGAATCACAAACAAATATTAGTTATGTATTTGAAAATGAAAGAATTAGTTAAAT
Source organism: Pissodes strobi (assembly GCA_016904865.1). Lineage (NCBI taxonomy): Eukaryota > Metazoa > Arthropoda > Insecta > Coleoptera > Curculionidae > Pissodes > Pissodes strobi. The sequence goes on along the minus strand of JAEQML010078909.1, from coordinate 4,694 downwards.
ATATTGCAAGTTGAATTAAATATTTCAAGATTAAAAATTAGCACTTACCTGTCAAGTGTCTCGACATAAACCTCGCTTTAAAAATTTAAGACGTTTGACAAATTAGGCTTGCTGCTGTATTATTGGCTAATTTATATCATGTGATTACTAGTATAAATCACGCAGCGTCAAGCTATAGAAATACCCAATATTAAATATAGCAATCTATAGTAAATTAAGTTCATGAATTGTAGGTATAAAATAGCGTACTAATTACCTCCAGCAGCAAGGTCTATACTGCTTCAATACCTTCTATAAGAAATCTTTCCAAAGAAAATGGATCTGGAGAAGTCCAGATGGCAAAGTTAAAAATGAAATCGACTATATAATTTCCAACAGGCGTGAAATATGCCTGAACGTAGAGGTGCTGAATAATTTCAATACAGGAAGTGACCACAGATTGGTTCGAGCAGATATTGTAATCGACGCTAAACTTGAAAGGCGAAAGCTTGTCCAAAAGAAGACTTAGGTACACAACTACGGAAACCCTAAAGGCAAATGAGACCGAATATCAAACAGCCTTAGAAGCAAAATTGAAACCTGTAAACATCCTAGAAAAAATGGACCTGAACCAGCTATCGATAACAATAATTGGTAATAGTATCCAAGTAGCAACAAAGAAGATCTGCTCAATACTAAAGCCAATAAATTCGAAGTTCAGCCCTAAAACTTTATACCTTCTAGACAAACAGAGATTCCAACGAATATGGGGAGTTGTGCAGAACAATAAACAAGGAAACTCGAAAAGACCTAAGGAACCATAACAGGCAGCTAGTACAAAGAGTAATAGAAAATAACTCTAATATGAAAGTACTCAAAACACATATGTCCAAAGGAAAGAAAAAATTGTTCAAAATTAAAAATCAAATGGGAGAATTGGTTACGAATAAGCAGGGAATTATGTGGGCAATTCAGAGCTTCTACAAAGATCTGTACAGCTCGACCATACCAAAACCAGAAACGAAAAGACATAAAATTCAAAATGTCTGCTCAGAAGAAATTCCCGAAATAACGAGGACAGAAATACGAAAGGCGCTAAAACAAATGAAGAACGAAAAAGCCCCAGAAGGAGACCGCATCACCGCTGAAATGCTGAAAATGGGAGAGGCTACTCTGGAAAAGGCACTTTGCGTCTTGTTGAATAGATGCATCGGCGAGGAAAGAATTCCTGAATTCTGGCAAAATGCCGAGGTTATCCTGATTTTTAAAAAAGGGGATAATACTAACATCGCCAACTATCGACCCATTAGTTTCCTGTCTCACATTTATAAACTCCTGTCTAAAGTTTTGTCGAGCCGGCCTAACGAATAAACTAGATTTTTACCAACCGGTTGAACAGGCGGGATTTAGGAAAGGGTTCAGTACCATCGATCATCTGCAAATATTCGGAGTTTGATAGAGAGATTCACAGAGTATAACATCCCTATAAACCTGGCATGTGTCGACTATGAAAAGGCTTTCGACTCTGTTGAAACTTGGGCGATCTTGAGAGCAATGGACAACGCGAGAATAGATACGAGGTACTCGAAACTTATAGAAAGTATCTATAAAAACGCTACAATACAAGTTGTCATTGATAAAGACATGTCGACAGATTAAATCATGCTGGGAAAAGGGGTACGTAAGGAGACACTATATCACCAAAGCTGTTTACTTCAGCGATGGAAGACACTTTTTAAATCTACTATGGCAAAATAATGGTTTAAATATAGATGGTGTCTACCTAAGTCACCTTCGTTTTGCGGATGATATCGTGGTTATTAGTAGTGACGCCAATGAGCTGAGGTCCATGTTAGAAGAACTACAAGCAGCATCAAAACAGATTGGACTCAATATGAATTTGGGGAAGACAAAAATAATAACCAATGAGATGTTAGAAGGAAAAGTTCTTGAGATTGTCGACGAATATGTATATTTAGGCCACACCATCAGGCTGGGAAAACAAAATCAAGCAGCGGAAATATCTAGAAGGATAGGATTGACTTGGGTAGCATTCGGCAAACTGGGATACATTCTAAGATTCCAGAGCATTCCTATCAAGCTTAAAAGGAAAGTATATGATTCCTACATTCTACCAGTAACAACTTGGTATGGAAACAGTAACTCTCACAGAGAAAAGTGCAGATAGGCTCAAAATAACACAAAGAGCGATGGAGCGTGCCATGTTGGGGATCAGCTTGAGAGATCACGTAAGAAATTGTGAGATTCGACGGAGAACAAAGGTTGCCGATGTCCTCAAACGAATAGCACAGCAAAAGTGGCGATGGGCAGGTCATGTGGCGAGGCAGGATCATTCCAATTTCAAATGGACAAAGAGAGTAATAGATTGGCGTCCAAGAATATCGAAGAGAACGCGTGGGAAGACAATGGCGGGACGACTTCCAAATGATAGCAGGAAGAGGATGGATGCAGACTGCCCGAAACAGACAAGCGTGGAGATCACTGGAAGAGGCCTACATTCAGGAGTGGATGAACATAGACTGAGAAGAAGAAGAAGAAGAAGCTAAGTGTGAAAATCTTAATAAAAGGTCTAAATGAATAATTATATGTATTATGTCCTAAGCTTATTTGCTTATTTTCTTAGGGTTGCTAGTAAATCACTTACATTCCTTATATCTATCATAAACTGGAGCAAAAGAACATACTTGTCGGTCCGAATAAGTAATTCTATAATATATTACATAATATTTAGTATTGAAAACTTAATTATATTGAGTCCTCCCAAAATTGGCCAAAATAAACGTATTCAATGTTTTTGGAAAGTAGACTTTAATCTGGCCCCCACATATTGAGCGCCTCCTCTTTTTTTCTGTGCACCGGGACCCCACATCTCTGCGTCCGGCCCTGACTTTGATCAGTTAAATATCGGCTATATAGTAAACTCCAGTTACTTGTACTTTTAGTACCTTTAGTTACTTTTAAATAGCAAACATATGCTATGTTACGATTAAAAACTATCTTTATCTACAATTTTTTTTATTAGGTTTCCTCAACAACAGGCTCTGGATCTCTGCACATAAATAATCATAGTTCCCCAAGAGTGTATTCTAGAGATAGAAATACGCAACTGTCAGCTCAAAATGGCAGTAACTGCTCATCTAGTTCTGGAAATACTCCTCCGTTGGTTTTGAGCTTATCGCAAATTCAAGGTAAGCAACATTGCTAGAATATCTATTATGTATATTGTATATAAACTCTTGATATATGGGGTACAGTGTTCTTAGCATATAGATAAATGTCTGCTGCATGTAAGTTATGGAGAACATTGCTCGGGATACGTAACTCTTCAACTTGAATGGCTGAAGAGCATTCAACTTGTTACCCGATTCATCATTTCACTGAATGCCTAACAATCAGTAAAAAAATTAAGCTCCATATTTTATTTCATTTCTAAATATGTTCAACGATTTTGCTTGGATTCGTAAGCACATAATTGGAATCCGTGGGCTAATTTATATTTTTATTCATAAAAAGTGTTTTTTGTTGTCAAACTAAACTTGTTTCAAGACCAGCTCTTTTCTTTCAACCGATCAGAATGGAACTAATTGGCCTATATTCTCATACACGACGTATTAATTTAAAAAAATTTCACTCTTAATATTTTTGGTATCGAGAAAGATATGTAAAATATATCAAGGTGGGAACAAAAATCATACTGTACTTACTAAAAAAAAAAAACAAATTGTAATTTTTGTTTGTTTTTTTTGTATTTTTTTTGCCATTTTAACAGCGATTTATGTATCAAGAGCTTTACTAAGATGATTACGCCCAGAGAGGGACAATACAGCCGCAACACCAGTGGTGCATGAATGAATGAATGATTGATCTAGGAGAGTGTTAATATACTGCAACCTGTGCAGATCTATTATATTCCCATTCCATGGTGCTTCCGCTGATGTAATTCTCAATTAGATTACTTCATCCAGCTTCAGTGCTTTGATAAAAGCAAGAAGTCTGGATGGTTCTATAAATGGAAATTCCTCCTGTTCGACTAGGCAGTACCCGAAGCAGGTTATTTGCCTGTCCGGCACCGCCTCGCACTCCGTGAGAAGGTGTTTCCTCCTCCTCACAGAATCGGCAACTGTCACCATTTTCAATTTTTATTCCCTCCAAGTGCCTTCTCAGCTGGCAGTGGCCCGTAATAAAGCCGATGAGGATGCGGAGATTGTTCTTACTCAGTGTTATTAGGTGTTTTGATTTTCCTGGGTGATGAGGCTTTAGAAACATCTTTAATTGCCTTAACCCTGTTACCGTAGACTGATCCATTTGGTCCGCTCTTCTTTCCTGAATTCTTTCTTTTAGGTGTGCGCCCTATGCCACAGAAAGGTTCCGGTCCTAAAAGCGGAGTTTATGCTTTTTCTTCTTCTTCTTTGGGTGCCTTCTTCATTACTGAAGGTTGGCGACAATGACAGCAAACTCTTCTCTGTTCCTTGCTGCTCTCAATAGGGTGTATGTGTCTAATCCTGTCCACTCCCTCACATTACTAAGCCATGAACATTTTCGTCTTCTCCCTCTATCTTTCCTTCCATAAACAATCTCAAAAGTTACTATTTTCTCCTCTGTATACATGTCCCAGATAACAAGTTTTGCGCTGTTTCACATGTCGTAAGAGTTCCCTGTCTGTTCCCATCATTCTCAAAACATTCTCATTTGTC
>JAEQML010078908.1:0-12222 GCA_016904865.1 Pissodes strobi | reverse complement strand
ACCAAAGAATCCTCGGACCATTTATGACGGATTATGGCGTCTACCTGATGCTCGTAGAAATGATGCCACAGTAAGATAGGTAAAAGATATTGTTCTTATTGCTGTTTCCCCTTAAGTTATTTACAAATACTAATGAATGACTGATCCAGTGGGTGGTTCAATCGATGCAATGTTGGCTTCAGTCCGCTAATGCAAGTTCTTCTTAAAGTTTTTGTTTTAATTTTGGTGCATTTTAGGTGTTTGCGTCCCCGTAAAGAGTGGAGGGCAATATTAATATTTGAAGAAACGTAACAAAATACATGGCTCAGAAAGCTGTATACACACTGTACAACGACTACAACACGACACTTAGACCAATATAATATCTTTTATCTATGAATAGTATATTAAGATACTAGTTTTAAAAGACCAAATTTTTTCGCACGAGCACGAAATCAAGAAACCACCCGCTTGCGGTTTCCTAACGTGTGAGTGTTCTAAATGTCTTTTAAAACGTGTATTTTTTTTTCTATTTTGCAGGTTTTTTTAGGGGAAAACATTCATTTATTCTAGTCTTGATCAGCAGTTGCGCGGACATCTTGTCATTTTGACGTCATTACTAGTAGAATATTAGAAATCCCATTCAAAGGCTCGCCTCTGGGCAATCGCTGCTGAAAAGTACGCACGCGTCAGTCGAAAAGGCAAATAATGTCTTCATGGTCCAGTAAATTACTTCCAGTAGGTTTAGTGGTGCAATGATTAGATCCAGTGCTTGTGATGCGGTGCCTCGGATTCAATTCCCGTCAGTGGCAAGACATTTTATTTTCTATTTTTTTTTTTTTTTGGTCACTTTTGCTTAGTTTGGGAGCGAGCGGAGGGCCATGCGTGTAATGAAATATTAGACATTCTAATCTAAAATAGTAAACCAGCCCTCTGAGTCACGCCCAATTGTCAGTATAGTTTTTATCCATGTTCGTTAAAGGCGAGTATCCAAAGCGGCGTCGCAATTTTTGCTAGTGGTCCTTGACATTGAACATCCTAACTCAGCAGCGGTAGTATATTATTCGGCGGCGGCGTATATGGTGACGGTTTCGTAATATATTATTCGTCCGATGTGGCCACAAGGTGGATTTAACTACTCAATAAGACAAGATGTATGTGTGGCAAAAATATATTTTCAAATTAAAGACCACATTCAATATATTCATATTATGTTCATATTTAACTAAAAGGAATATTGTTATTTTAATATTAAATTACTAAAAATATTTATATTATTTTTCATGATGTGTTTTCAATTACTGATGGAACATCTTAAATACTATAAAACAAATGATCTGCTTTGGCGGTTCTTTTATGCACTGAAAAGAAAAAGAACCGTGGCGACGCGACGGTCGAATAATATATATTACGAGATCGCCTCCGCGGCGCGGCGCGACGCGGCGCCGGCGGCCAAACAATATACTACCGCCACGCACCGCGGCAGTATTTAATTCGACCAATGCGACGCGGCGGTAGAAGGTCGAATCAGTTGGTATTCGACCGCCGTGATAATATACAGGGTGCCTCCGATTAAGTCGGCACTATTGCATAGCATAAAGCGTTTCCCAAAATATGAAAAAAACAACGTTTTTTTTAAATGGAATGTCCTGTATATTTTTACAAAAATGGATAGCAAATAACATTCTAAATAAAAAAGGTCCTTCGCACTATCGGCCTAAAGTTAAAATAACTTAAAAATAACAACAATAACAACAAAGTTATAGCGATATTTATTTTTCTGTTAAGTTGGCTAATTTCAAAATAAAAACAATTAAATGGTTGCTATGGCGGTTATTATAAAAGTTTTGTTGAGTTTTGGCAAAATAATAATATTGACAGTTGTTTGTTGTCCAAATTTAATCTAAAATGAACTTCACGCATATCGAAAAATGTGGTAGTGTTAGAATCGTATCTTAAGTGTGGCAAAAATAGTGCTATAGCATAGAAGATTATCGCCAGAGGTTTCCTGTACGTAATTTGCCGGGCAGGAGATATTTTTGGTTCTCTATAGAAAATTTAGGAGTAAAGAGGTTGTTTTCAAAAAAAAAAAAACGAGAAAGAGAAAACTGTGTAATAAGCGAAGATATTGAAATTAACATCTTGGCCTGTTTTGAAGTACATAAAGAAAACTCAATAAGAAATTTAAGAGAGTACGGTGTTAGTTTAGTGACAAGGCAATATGACAATATACCGCTCGATTTTTATTTTAGTGGTTACCTAAAGGATGAAGTTTATAAGGAAAATGTAATTATTGTCCACTATCCATAGCAACAATTTAATTGTTTTTACTTATTTCATAGCCAACTTAATAGAAAATTAAATGTCGTTATAACTTTGTTATTTTTAAGTTTAGGCCGATAGTGCAAAAGATCTTTTTTATTTAGAATACTATTTGCTATCCATTTTTGTAAAAATATACAGGGCATTCCATTTAAAAAAATGTTGTTTTTTCCATATTTTGGGAAAGGCTAAGTTCAATTGTTTTTCTGTTTTCACAATCTTAATCAGCGGAAAAAATGCCACTAGTTTGCTAATTTAACCATCATCATAGCTCCAATTATAACGGAGTTAGCAATAGTGCCGACTTAATCGGAGGCACCCTGTATATTATTCGTCCGACGCGGCCACAAGGGGATAATTAACGTAACAGAAAAATTACATTTATTAGAAAATAGAGCATGTCAAAATATAAATTTTTTCCCTTTAAATTATAGCGTGCAGATTATAATACTAACATATAAACATTTATAATACTTGAATCAAATGGAAAACACAAAAAATACGAAGTGTTATACCTATTTTTGGTAATTCTTCAGTTTAAGAACAATTGGAATTTTGTAAAAACGTTTTTTCTTCTTTATTTAGACACTTATAAAAGGCGTTTTTGGCCATTAATATAAAGTTCGACTTTTGAGGAGCTGAAATGGTAAAAATGGTTGTACCCATGGGCCTTCGCTCGCTCTGGGAGTGTAACGAAACAAAGTGAAAAAAAATACAAATGTAAACGTAAACATTCTAATGCGCGCGCATCGCAAGACTCATCAGACGGTAGGACTCGTTATGATCCTTAAGAATAAAATATATGCTAGCGGCTCCTTTGTCGCCAATTTGGGTCAGGACGTGGCTATGGTTCAGTGATTGGTGTTTCTCCACGAGGAAGAATCGGGACTCCTAGACAGAAGAAATTCCTATTTACGCTGGTATCCAGGTCGGGGGAAACTTGATGTTGCCGTGGAATCATTTATGCCTGTGTTTGCCAAGATTCAGCTCATAGCTACTTGAAGGGTCACAAACATATTACCACCGATCCAACATTCCTTTTAGCTTGTTATACGGCCTACATACTGCAAGACGGGAGTGAAATGGAACAGTGGACTATGACTGAAGTCAGATGCTCTTAATTGAGGACTAGTGTCTAGCCTCCACGAGACGTCCGTACCACATCAGAGAGCGGTCCTTTTGGAGCAGGCAGGTAGTCAAAACTATTTGCGTTATTTTACGAATGGCCTATCTAATAAACTACAATACCGTAATAACCAGACAAATTTTGAAAAACAAATAAATTGTAAATTACTTTAATTCAACAATATAAAGAAAAATTAAAAGTACCAGCTTGAGGGCTGCCGCACATTGAGCTCAGGATAGCCTGGCACAGCCGCAAACAAAACACTCCAAAACAGAGTAAACCATCCCTGTGCTACAAGACATTGCCCGTACCCCATCAGAGTTGCAAATTATTGACAAAAATGTTTAATATTACACTTCACGCATGCCCCCCCGCTCACTTCGCTCGCTCAAAGAAAACATTTCTTTCCACTGGACTCGAACCCGGGCCGCCACCGCCACTCGGCATCCAACCAGTGAGCTGCCCATGATTGCCATTAGGTATCGGCGATAACTTATCGCAGGGGCTAGACCTAATTCATGATACAAATAATATGGATGTAAGTGGTCCAAAGCATCTCAAACGAAGTTTCTGGGTGAATGTCGTTTTTACCATTGCCCGGACCACATCACAGGGCTTCAGAGTTACGCGCATATCACATTGTTGACAAACACATGAATTTAAATTTATATTTTTACCTTTTCACTTTATGCAATGCCCTCCGCTCGCTCCGGCGTGCAACCAAACAAAACTAACTCAAATTTAAAAATGAATGAAAGTTTGAAAAAAATAAAAAAAAATCGTCGACGGGAATCGTCGGCCCGGGCCTCCGTATCACAAGCACAGTATCCAACCACCGAGCTACGAAACCAGTTGAAACTTAGGCAAGAGAGAAGACTGGTAACATACGCAGCTGCGAATGCTGTGAGCTTATGATCGATTTTCGATGCGACGCTATTTTAAGGTGGCTAGCGTTCGTGGAACCATCTAAGTGATTTTATTTATTTTCTCATCGTTTTTGACTGGTAGACCATAACATTTTTAGTGATTCCTGATGGTTAATTGTTGTGCTTATGGATGCAAATCCCCAAGTATCAAGAAACAATATGGAATTACGTTACCTAAATAAATAGTTACCACGTGTATTTCTTAACAACTTATAATTTCTAGAATAAACAGACATATTTTAGAACATTTGTAACATTAGTAACATTTGCACAAAGATGTTTAGGTAATATAATAGGCATATATTGTAGAAGCCACTCAATAAATCTAATCATCTGCCTTGGATGTTTTAATTTATAATTACATCGTTAAAGTGATAAATTATGCTGTTCATACAGCGTTTTCGTAGGGGCGTGGATGCTATTAAAAATATATTTTAATCCTTACATAATTTAATGTAGATTGTGTTGTTAACGATTGTTTTTGTAGGTATTTAGGCAAGTAATAAAAAGGGTTACACTTGGGAACAAGCTGGGAGCTGCACATACTAATTTCTTTTAGCAACTGATGATGGTGAAATTAGCAGTCCAGCTTTTAAACAATTTAGTTGCACAGATTGTTATATATAATGCTTTTTGTTGCAAAACAATTAAGTGCGAAGAGTGTTTAGGAGTTTTAAGTAATGATAAACAAAAAGAAATGAGCGAGTCTGCTAGTACTTGAGCGGCACACTGATGTCTAAACATATCCTATATCTAAATGCACAAATATTTGAGTAACCCCCATAAAATAACTGCGCATGATTATGACACATTCGCATTTATATTAGTTATTCGCAATTATAATATTAAGGATTCTTTAATAAACTTCCTGGCAGCTTCAATCGGAGTGGATTAATTCACTGCACAAATTCGGCACGAAAATCTAATGTCGCCAGGGATATCATCAACCTATGGACACAGCTTATTCACTAAGAGCAAAGTATATGTAAACTAGTAAGTTCACTCAGCGGTAAATCCTTTGATGTAATTCAGCCACATTCTTTTATATCAAGTGACAACTGGAGATGACCGATGCGCTGCGTAAGTGTCCGATTGATTCGCGTGGCTTTCTCTAGTCAGAGATGTATTCAGGAGATTGTATGGACTCGTACCGAAAGACCTACTGAATGACGGCCGGTTGAAAAATCAAGTGAAACTGAGCAAAGTTGTAAAAATATTTTCATAGAGGGAAATTGAAAAAAAAATTGTTATACGTTTGTGATTTTTAGGTGATACCACTGTTGCTATCTCAGAATCTAACAAGAATTTAACAACAATGCAAATCGATCTTGAAAAGGCATCAATAATGGCAACTTTCTAATTTAATCAACTTTGTAGCTTTGACCATTTCAAAGATATCAATAATAGTGGAATTACCTAAAATTTATTTAAAAATATATAATAATATAATACTTCGGAATCTCATTTTTACTACACTTCTTTGGTTTCATGAAAATAATTTTTCTAGGCCACGTTATGACATGGTTTATGTTTTCGTCTCGCGTTACGTCATTTTTGTATCATTGATTGGACGACTAACCAAAACTAACCAAATCTATCAAAATTGATTGTACCGTATCGGCACCGGCACCGGTTCAAATGACTACAATAAGCTGAGACTAAGTGAAACTAACCAAAACTTTATTCGACGATTAACCAAAACTAACAAAATCTATTAAAATTGATTATAGCGTGTCGTAACGGGTTCAAATTACTAAAATAAGTTGATACTAACTGAAATTAACCGAAAGTTGATTGGAGGACTAACCCAAACTAACCAAATCTATTAAAATTGATTATAACGTATCGGAACAGATTCAAATAATTAAAATAAGTTTAGACTAAATGAAACTAACCGAAAGTTGTTGACGAATAACCCAAACTAACCAAATCTGTTAAAATTGATTTTAATGTATTCTGAAAAGCTTGAAATGACTAAAATAAGTTGAGAATAAGTGTAGCTAACCGAGAGTTGATTGAACTACTAACCCAAACTAACCAAATCTATCAAAATTGATTATAACGTATCGGATGACTAAAAGAATTTAAGACTAAGTGAAACTAACCGAAAGTTTATTGGAAAACTAACTTAAACTAAAAAAATCTATTCAAATTATTTATAACGTATCGGAACCGCATTAAATGACTAAAATAAGTTGGGAATAAGTGAAACCAAACGAAAGTTGAATTGACAACTAACCCAAACTAACCAAATCTATTAAAATTGATTACAACGCATCGGAATCGGTTCAACTGATTGAAATAGTTAAGACTAAGTGAAAGAAACCGAAAGTTGAATCGAGGACTAACCTAAACTAACCAAATCTATTAAAATTGATTATAATGTATCGGAACCGCATTAAATGACTAAAATAACTTAAGAATAAGTGAAACTAACCGAAAGTTGGATCGACGACTACCCCAAACTAACCAAATCTATTAATATTGATTATATCATATTGGAACCGCTTTAAATGATTGAAATAAGTTGAGAAAAAGTGAAACTATCCGAAAGTTGAATCGACGACTAGACCAAAGTAACCAAATCTACTAAAATTGATTATAAAGTATCTGAACCGGTTCTAATGACTAAAATAGGTTGAAACTAAGTGAAACTAACCAAAAGTTGATTGAACGACTAACCGGATTAGGTTTGTTAGTTCGGGTTAATCGTCGATTCAACTTTCGGTTAGTTTCACTTAGTCTCAACATATTTCAATCATTTGAACCGGTTCTGAGACGTTATAATCAATTTTAATAGATGTTATTAGTTGTGTTAGTCTCCAAATCAACTTACGGTTAGTTTCTCTTAGCCTTAACTTATTTTAGATATTTGAACCGGTTCCGATACGTTATAAACAATTTTAATAGATTTGGTTACTTTGGATTAGTCATCCAATCAACTTGCGTTAAACATCACGTAGTTGCAACTTATTTTAGTCATTTGAACCGGTTCGGATACGTTATAATCAATTTTAATAGGTTTGGTTAGCTTGGGTTAGTTGTTGATTCATCTTTCGGTTAGTTTCACTTATTCTCAACTTATTTTAGTTATTTAAAGCGGTTCCGATACGTTATAATAAACCCTAATAGATTTGGTTAGTTTGGGCTAGTCGTCCAATCAACTTTCGATTAGCTTCACATAGTTTCAATTTATTTTAGTCATTTGAACCGGTGCCGATACGTTATAATCAATTTCAATAAATTTGGTTAGTTTGGGTTAGTTTGGGGACGACTACAATCAACTTTCGACTAGCTTCACTTAGTTTCAATTTATTTTAGTCATTTGAACCAGTTCCGATACGTTATAATCTATTTTAATATGTTTGGTTCCTTTGGGTTAGTCGTTGATTCATCTTTTGGTTAGTTTTACTTATTCTCAACTTATTTTAGTCATTTAAACCTATTCCGATACGTTATAATCCATTTTAATAGATTTGATTACATTGGATTAGTCGTCGATTCAACTCTCGGTTAGTTTCACTTAGTCTTAACTTATTTTATTCAGTTCCGGTACGTTATAATAAATTTTAATAGATTTGGTTAGTTTGGGTTAGTCGTCCAATCAACGCTCGGTTAGTTTCACTTAGTTTCAACTTATTTTAGTCATCTGAATCGATTTCGATACATTATAATCAATTTTAATAGATTTGGATAGTTTGGGTTAGTCGTCGATTCAACTGTCGGTTGGTGTCAGTTATTCTCAACTTATGCTAGTCATATAAAGCGGTTCCGATACGTTATATTGATTTTATGACATTTGGTTAGCTTGGGTTAGTCGTCGATTGAACTTTCGATTAGTTTCACATAGTCTCAACTTATTTTAATCATGTGAACCGATTCCGTTACGTTATATTCAATTTAAATAGATTTGGTTAGTTTGGGTTAGTAGTCCAATCAACTTTCGGTTAGCTTCACTTATTCTGAACTTATTTTAGCCATTTGAAGCAATTCCGATACCTTATAATCAATTTTAATAGATTTGGTTAGTTTGGGTTAGTGTTCAATTAACTTTCGGTTAGTTTCACTTATTCTCAACTTATTTTAGTCATTTAAAGCGGTTCCGATACGTTATAATCAATTTCAATAGATTTGGTTAGTTTGGGTTAATCGTCGATTTAACTTTTGATTAGTTTCACTATGTCTCAACTTATTTTAATCATTTAAATCGGTTCTGATACGTTATAATCAATTTTAATGGATTTGGTTAATTTGGGTTAATCATCCAAACAACTTTCGTCTAGTTCCATTTAGTCTCAACTTATTTTAGTTATTTGAACCGGTTCCGATACCTTATAATCAATTTTAATAAATTTAGTTAGTTTGGGTTAGTCGTCGGATCCAATTTGGGTTAGTTTGGGTTAGTCGTCCAAACAACTTTCGGCTAGTTTCACTTAGTCTCAACTTATTTTAGTTATTTGAACCGGTTCCGATAAGTTATAATCAATTTTAATAGATTTGGTTAGTTTGAGTTTGTCATCGAATCAACTTTGGGTTAGTTTCACTTAGTCTCAACTTATTTTAGTTATTTGAACCGGTTCCGATACGTTATAATCAATTTTGATAGATTTGGTTAATTTGGGTTAGTCGTCGATTTAACTTTCGGTTAGCTTCACTTATTCTCAACTTATTTTAGTCATTTGAAGCGGTTCTGATACGTTATAATCCATTTTAGTAGATTTGGTTAGTTTGGGTTAGTCGTGGATTATACTTTGGGTCAGTTTCACAGGGCCAAAATATATTTAATATTTACAAAGCATTCCATTATCGTTATATAATATGTACTTATAAAAAAAAATCTGACACCTAGACGATTTTTCCGGTCTTGTCGCCTCCTTCACCTAATTTTATTAACATATGTATTCACTAACCCGACTATAGATTGTTCCTATTTGCCTTTGTATTTTTCATTGCTTCGTATGTATTTCCACCGAAGTCCGAATAAAATATTAAAATAGAAATCAAATTAAGGATTTTCACAAATCCGACTCTGTTCTGAACACTCTGCCTACATACGAACGACTGATTAAACTAAAACGCTCCACATGCTGCATGCTGCCAACAATCTGCGGATTTTCGGCGTCTGGCAGAAAATATTTGGGGGAGTGGAGCTACTAAGAGCTAGTCATCTTGGGCAGGCATCCTTTGATTTTGGAAAACCAATAATCAAATTTTGCAAATTTTAGAAGAGGGTCATGACTCAATATTGTTTTAAACGTCTGGGCATCTGAATAATACATTTGACAGTTCGTTTAGTTTAAAATGTGCTTTTTTATCATCTAGAATCCGTTTAAAAACGATTTTTAATGGCAGAATTGTATAAAAATCCGAAATTTCCGGACTTTTTAGGACGATAGTCGTGGCTTCGGGCGAATTTGTCGTGGATTTTGAAGCGAAAATTCATTTTAAATTCAGCCATATTAAAAATAAGCTGTGCTATAGATCCAAATACACTGCGAATATAATATAATGAAAATCTAATACCGCCCTAGCGGCTAGCTTTTTAGAAGCGCCATTTGAGTCGTTGCAAGTTGCAATCGCGGCCGTGCTGGGTTAGCTTGTTCGTCAATATGCACGGGTTATAATAGGTTTGTTCTAGCAGGACATTTCGAACGGTTTGAAGCCATCCGGAGTTTGCGCATAGCGATATAAGCGTCGCTTTTATTGCTATACGCAAACTCCGGAGGCTTCAAACCGTCCGAGATTTCATGTTAGAACAAACCTAATGTTACATCGGTTTACATATTCCGTCCCCACATTTCCGTTCCATTTGCCGAGATATAATACCCTCATACCGCAGAGTAAGATGTTTACGCATTAATTTCCTAAATTCTTTCATATCTAAGGAAAATCGTGGTGGCCTCACCCTATCTCTTTCGAATGACATTATAGAGATTTCTATAGTATCTGAACATTTCCTGCACATTAATGAATCGAACTTAATTAAAAAGAATTATGTTATTATTTAAAAAAATAAAATCATACATACCTACTAACCTACTGGTTTTCAAAAGAATTATTTTGAAACACTGAAAGAGCACATTCTAAATTACAATAGCAATCACATATATTTTCTCACAAAATCTGTTATTTCAAAATATCTTAATATTCGAACACACTTCATAACAAAACGGAGGTCAGAAATAATAGATCCTGTTAGAAGCCATCTCACAAAGACGATAATATTTATGAAGTAGTAATTTTTATTATGTTTAAGGTTGTTTTTTTTGTGTCTTATGAAAGTGCTAAATTAACAAAAAAATACATTAAAACCTACTTTACCTTGATCATAATAATTAAACACACATTCCATATGTGTAAATTTAAGTTTACGGATAGTGATATGTCCGTTCATAGTGCACTTGTGAATGCATGCGATTTAAAGAGCTGCAATTGGCAAGTATATGGCCTTCCGCTCGCTCCGGGGATAAAGAAAAGGAAACTAACCAAGTGCTAACCTTAGCAATACCCAAGAAAAACCCAATAATCAAGAAAAACTGTTTACTTAAAAAAAAACAAAACCGACGGGAGTTGAACTCGGGTCACCGAAGTAAAGGCTAACTATGCAGACCCCCTAGACCAGAGTATAACCAGCGAATATTAACTTTAATATTCGCTGCTATAACGTTGGTTTGTTATACTCTGCCTAGACCATCTGCTGACTTGTAAACAACTGGTTGAATTGCGAAGACATGCGTCACCTCACGTAGCTAGCCAATCACGCGTCTCTCATTCACAACTGCACTATGAACTGAAATCTTGCTTACGGATACGCAAATTGATGTGTAATGGGTGGCATACGGTCTCAAATTGTATGCCGGTTTTACGCGTCCTCTTTTTTTCCCTTGTCTAAGACTTGAAAGCAATTCGCTGACCCATAGCCGTTATAAGATCCTTTGCACAAATAGAGCACTATATAAAAATCGGTCTCTCCTAGTGGTCGATCCGCATGTCCCTCCGCTCGCTTCGGGGGCTCAAGAAAAGTAAACTAACCAGGTGCTAACCCAAGACATACCCAAAATCAAGAAAAAAACTGGTTAGAAACATAATCTTTAAAAAAAAAAATAAAAAAAGCAACGGGGTTTGATCCCGGGCCATCCAGGTGAGACCCAGCTATCAAAACCTGGGGGATAGCCCACGAGAGTGCGCTCTTTACAGAAATTGATTGCATCACGTCATCACGAAGACATATTGTAATACGAGATGGATCGACCAATAGGAGAGGTCGATTTTTACATAGTGCACTATTCGTGTATAGGATCTTAAAATGCGAACCATAGATCGGGTGTTTGTCAACAATATAATGCGCGCGCAACTCTGAAGCCCTGTGATGTGGTCTGTGCAACGTCTGCTGAATGCCATCCGGCGAAGCGAAGCCCACACACAAGCACAAAGCAGAGATGCAGCATGCAGCACCGTCATAACCTCACATATTATTTGTCATATTCCCAAAATAAGGGTGAATATTTAATTTTAAATATATGTTTATAGCAGTAATAAATAATAAACATAATTTTTCAAATTTGCAATGAAAATTAGTCCCATTTTAATTTTGAATCAGTTGAGAACATTCAGCGTATCACCTCTTACCTTTAAAAAAACACAACTGTCTACTAAAGCGAAAAATGTAAGTTCTCACGACTGGCTTTCAAGGCAATTATCGGACCCATACGTGGAAAAGGCAAAAATGCTTAACTATCGATGCAGAAGCGCATTTAAGCTTATAGAAATAGACGATAAGTTCAAGATTTTGCATCCGGGATATACTGTCATTGATTGTGGGGCTTCACCAGGATCTTGGACGCAAGTTGCTGTTAAACGAGTCAATGC